>JBBGZY010002704.1:0-83014 GCA_037952925.1 Lithobates clamitans
GGGAGAGGGGGGGAAAGAGAGAGAGGGGGGAGGAGAGAGGGATGGGGGAGGAGAGAGGAAGGGGGAGAGAGAAGGGGAAAGAGGGGGGGAGGAGAGAGGAGAGAGAGAGAGAGAGAGAGAGAGAGAGAGAGAGGGGAGAGAGAGAAGGGGGGGAGAGAGAGAGAGAGAGAGGGAGAGGGGTGATAGGGAGGAGAGGGGGAGAGAGAGTGGAGAGAGAGAGGGGTAGAGAGGGGAGGGGAGGGGAGAGAGAGGGGAGAGAGAGAGGGGGAGAGAGAGAGGGGGGGGGAGAGAGGGGGGAGGGGGAGAGAGAGGGGGGAGAGAGAGTATGCTGAGGCCTTAGGAGTCCCCTTCACTGGAACTAAGGGGCCAAGCCCAACCCCTGAAAATTAACCCCCCCACCATAATCCCCCCCCCCCACATTTGGCAATATAGTGTGGATTAGCGAGTTATGACCACCATTTTCCACTGATACCTAAACTTACTGCTGATCTTTGATTTATGGCATTTTTCGTAAGGTTTAAAATCAATTTTATTGAAAGTACTCACAACTTTTTATACTTTAATTATTGAGAGTAGGAACCTGAATTGGGGCAGGCTGGTAGGGGTCCAAGTGTAATTATTTACCCAGGGGCCCATGATGCCATTCATGGCTCTGACGCAGATACAATTAAAGGTAGACAAGTATTAGAAGTTGTATCCTCCAGGTTCCCGGTCTACGCTGTGCACTCCATAGAGCTGCGGCTCACATGCCGTCTAATGAAGATTACACTCGTACTCGAGAGGTTTGTTGTGCGATAACAAATGGCGCATTCAAGGCTCCTCGAAAACCAAGCTGTACATTTTTCTGAAGCCAGTATTAGTCTGACTACATAAATTATTAAGAGACAGAATTACCCTTCCACCAGAGCTGTAGGGGGAGTGCAGTGACCTTTGATGGCGGCATTAATCTGATCGAACGTTATGTTTACAGCTGTTTTGCACCTGATAAAGCCGCTTATTGGGCGGGTGAGCTGCCAGCATTAGTACAGATAGATAATACAATTAATAATTCATTGACACCTAATTAACAATACATAACAGACAAACACAATTGATCCTGGTTTTATTACTGGTGAGGTGATTCGCTGGTGATGGAGACAGATTTTATTTACATAAGAGATAAAAAAAAAAGAAAAAAGAAAGAAGATTGCTGTAGAGAGAATGTGAGCAAACACTGATGCTTATGATGAACCCAAGGCAGTCGTCCAGGGACTCATATTGCACAACATTGCCAGACTAGGCAGATATCCAGTACCTCATATTAGGAGGCCACATGCACAGGCTAGGCAATTATCTAAGGCCTCATATTAGGCAGGCACATGGACAGGCTAGGCAGTTGTCCACTGCCTCATATTAGGAAGCCACATGGGCAGGCTAGACAGTTGTCCAGGCCTAGGCAGTTGTCCAGCGCCTCATATTAGGAGGCCACATGGACAGGCTAGGCAGTTGTCCTGGGCCTCATATTAAAAGGCCACATGGGCAGGCTAGACAGTTGTCCTGGGCCTCATATTAAAAGGCCACATGGGCAGGCTAGACAGTTGTCCTGGGCCTCATATTAAAAGGCCACATGGACAGGCTAGACAGTTGTCCACGGCCTCATATTAGGAAGCCACATGGGCAGGCTAGGCAGTTGTCCAGGGCCTCATATTAGGAAGCCACATGGGCAGACAGTTGTCCAGGGCTTCTTCTTAAAAGGCCACATAGGCAGGCTAGGCAGTTGTCCAGGGCCTCATATAAAGGAGGCCACTTGGGCAGACTAGGCAGTTGTCCAGGACCTCAAATTAGGAGGCCACATGGACAGGCTAGGCAGTTGTCCAGGGCCTCATATTAGGAGGCCACATGGACAGGCTAGGCAGTTGTCCACCACCTCATATTAGGAGGCCACATGGAAAGGCTATGCAGTTGTCCAGGACCTCATATTAGGAGGCCATACGGTCAGGCCAGGCAGTTATCCAGGGCCTCATATTAGGTGGCCATAGAGAGATCTGATGTACAAAGACTAAGTTCAGGCTATCCTCTTTTTTTATCTTCACCAATATCTCCTTAAAAAGCATAAAAAGTAAAGGGGTTAAGGAATTCAAGTGAACCTGTGCTTTGCCCCTCCTATGGGTCCCTTCAAGGTTTAATGACACCTAGTCATTCAACCTACTTCCTGTGAGCACTGAGTCATGAACACACCCCCTGGGACACAGGAAGATTTTAGGAATTTAATTGCATACACTAGAGCAATATATTATTATAGAGGTTTCCCTTTTCTCCTTTTTATAGATGAGAAGTAGTGTTGGTTGTCTTAGTTTGCCGTTTGAACTAAAAAGTTTGGAATTTTTAAATCTATACTCCTATAGATATGTTCAAGTTCATGGCCTGCAACTTCCCTGTAACTTTCTAGGGGGCTCTTTGTGGTGCCCCTTCACACTATTCCTCCCATTGAGACTAATGACAGAGCACTATTCCTTCCACTGACACCAATGATGGAGCACTATTCCTCCCACTGATACCAATGATGGGGCACTATTCCTCCCACTGATACCAATAATGGGGCACTATTCCTCCCACTGATACCAATGATGGGGTACTATTCTTTCCACTGACATCAATAATGGGGCACTATTCCTCCTACTGATACCAATGATGGGACACTATTCCTCCCACTGACACCAATGATGGGCACTAACCCTCCCACTGATACAAATGATGGGGCCCTATTCCTCCCACTGACACTAACGATGGGGCACCATTCCTTCCACTAATAAGAATGATGGGGCACCATTCCTTCTACTAATACCAATGATGGGGCACTATTCCTCCCATGGACACCAACGATGGGGAACTATTCCTCCCATGGACATCAATGATGGGGGACTATTCCTCCCACTGACACCAACGATGGGGCACCATTCCTTCCACTAATACCAATGATGGGGCACCATTCCTCCCACTGACACCAATGATGGGGCACTATTCCTCCCATGGACACCAATGATGATGGGGCACTATTCCTTCCATGGACACCAATGATAAGGCACTATTCCTCCCTTTGACACCAATAATGGGGCACTATTCCTCCCATGGACACCAATAATGATGGGGCACTATTCCTCCCATGGACACCAATGATAAGGCACTATTCCTTCCATGGACACCAATGATAAGGCACTATTCCTCCCATGGACACCAATGATAAGGCACTATTCCTCCCATGGACACCAATGATAAGGCACTATTCCTCCCATGGACACCAATGATAAGGCACTATTCCTCCCATGGACACCAATGATAGGGGACTATTCCTCCCAAGGACACCAATGATAAGGGACTATTCCTCCTATGGACACCAATGATGGGGGACTATTCCTCCTATGGACACCAATGATGGGGGACTATTCCTCCTATGGACACCAATGATAGGGCATCATTTCTCCTCCTTCTGACCACAGGAACCATGTCATTTTTTTTACACCCACTTTTCAAAGTTTGGGCCCCCTAAGGTCTAAAGGATAGTAAACTGGCCCTTTTGTTTAGGAAGTTTGAAGACCTCTGCTCTAATAAATGAGACACATTGGGGGTTAGAGGAGGTAAAGATCATAGGGCTGGTGGCCACAATGGTGGGCCATTCACTAGCATTGGAAATACAGGCGGGACACGGAGCGATGGCACTCCGTCAGCAAAACCGCAAGCTTTGACAGCGCCGTCACCCTCCCTATGCCATGCCGCTTTATATCACAACAGGCTAAAGAGGAACATTGAGATTATAATCATTACTTTACTGCTTGGAGGTGAAATGCGACGATCTCCCACTGAGGCACAGTAAAGGGACAATGGCAGTTGGTTTGATTCTTTCGGACCGCAAATCCACGCATTTCTAATACGCCAAACGGCACCCCATCCTGTGTCTGCAGGAAACGCTGCCAGATGACTGCCAGTAATGAGGGAATAATGACATATACCGCAATATTTTATGCTGAAGCGTAAAGCTGCAACGCATCAGAAATAATGAGATTTCTACTGGATATTGAAGAGATGAGAAGCCGGGGAGAGGAGACGGCAACAATACTACCGCGGCCGGCACCATCACATGGCACAATAAGGATGCGACAAACCCCGAAGCGTAACTCTACCTTCAGGCAAATGCTCACTTATTAAAGCGGTACACGCGCTGCATTGTTTGTCCTCTATCCTTGGTCCAGTACCCCAAGATGCCCCCTTTGGCGTGCAGAAAATACTCTTTGTCCAATGGGATTCTGCTTTTCATTGGTGACTCAAAGTGAACCTGGTTTCAGACATAACAGGGCGCCTAGTGCATTATCACCATACATTTTCAATACTAAAAGATAAATGCATACTCACAAACATAAGGAACAAGCAGGGCCGGTCCTACCAGGGGTCCCAGTGGGTCCATTGGACCCAGGCAGCACTTTGAGAGGGGCAGTAAATTGAACCCATGTAAATCTGACTTCCTGATAAATTAATCAAATAATACATTTTATGATATAAAATAATAGATGTGGGGGCCGTTTGGTGGGCGTGAGGGGGGGGGGCAGCATTTCAATCCTGGACCCAGGCAGCACAATGTCTTGGACCAACCCTAGGAACAGGCGTATCACATGTCCAGCCGTATAGGGATGTCATTCAGCCATATAGGGAGGCCGATGCATTTCGGGGGACATGCCCCCTGTCCATATTAGCCTAGAAAATGGTCACTACTGTTTGTTTTTTTTAACATTCAGCTCCCACTGGGGTTCAAACTTGACAAATGGACGTTAGTAATGTTCAACAAGCCCACCTTGAGCTGAACTCAGGTACACATTTGACCCATCCCCATTTTATGACCTGTGACCTTTAACATTGTGGTCTTTACCTTCTATGGAAATGCATGACTATTACAGAACACCTGCACACCTGACTCTTCCCAAATGTACCACTTATAGGAACTAATCCCAGGCTCAAGAATTCTGGAAAGGTACTCCATGGTGGTCCCTCAAAGTACGAGTATATCCGTCAAGGGTGTGCTGCTGCAGGGGCCCACTCCCTGACCTGGGCAGGGGACCTCCTGTCTCCTGAGTGGAGCCCCAAACTATGGCCAGGGCCTAGATTATAAAGCCTGTGCACACACACAACCTTCTGGTCCCCAGTAAAATCTGGACACAAGGTTAGAGGCTTCTGCCCTTCGAAAGCTCTTTGAAGCCTCTGGACTCCAGACCCCGGCTCCCAGAACCCGGGACAGGCTGGTTTAACGCCCAGGGCATGGGTAAGGAACTGTGCCCCCTTTTCTGCTCCTAATTTATACTGTAGAATGGGGTGTACCACCGTGTGCCCATTTCTGCCCCCTTGTTTTTGCTGGCACATGCATGGCCAAGTGCTTTCTCCCTAGAAAATAGAAGGTAGTTGCAAATGCCCAGTGTGCTTTTCGTTGTGGACGGAGAGTGGGCACGTTGGAGCACATAAAGAGAGCGGTAGCTGCCTGAGCAGCCTGGTGGTTGCTAGCCACTGATTTGGAGCTTGTGTGTGGTGAGGTGGTGCCTCCCCCTACCACTGTGCTCTGGGCAGCTGTCCCTTCTGCCCACCCCTTGTCCCCGCTTTACCGGATCCAGGAGTTGCGTAACCTGGAGAAAACTGAAAAGGTAATTTTCTCCATTTAGACACTTTGGAGCCCCTCAAATTGCACCCTTGAGAAGCCGGTGTCATTTTTGTTTTTTTCAACCCAATGGCAGGGCACAGCAATGTCACAAGGGCAGACTGATCTTGGACCATATAAAACAATCTCATGGTAAATGGTGGTCATGGTTGAGTTTTCTGCACAGGGTGATGGCTGTGCCTATTCTATGTCCTTCAGTTCAAACAGAAAGTGGGTCAGAGCTGCGGACGGGCTGTACTTCCCGTCAGACAGACCCTTGTACGCTTTGTCTCTTGCCTGGAGTGAGTGTCAGAAGACTCAGAGCAGCCAGGAGCGCGCCTGCAGGGGCTGCACACTTTATTTATTGATGGAGACACACCGTGACATGGAGACTGGTAATAAGAGTCCCAGAATAGCGGCAGGCCTCCACTCCGCACCTACAGCATTGCAGGAGTGTTACCATACCATGAGAGGGCATTACTGGTCCTAGCAGAACTGCTGTCCTATTCTATATTTATATATATATATATATATATATATATATATATATATATATATATATATATATATATATATATATATATATATATATATATATATATAGACACATATACCTAGGAATGGGCTATCTGTTCGAGTCAAACAGCAAACAATTTGGGGTGTTCACGGCAAATTCGAAAAGCCGCGGAACACCCTTTAAAAGTCTATGGGAGAAATCTAAAGTGCTAATTTTAAAGGTTAATATGCAAGTTATTGTCATAAAAAGTGTTTGGGGACCCGGGTCCAGCCCCAGGGGACATGGATCAATGCAAAAAAAAGTTTTAAAAACTCACGTTTTTTCGGGAACAGTGATTTTAATGATGCTTAAAGTGAAAAAATAAAAGCGAAATATTCCTTTAAATGTCGTACCTGATGGGTGTCTATAGTATGCCTGTAAAGAGGCATACCAATAAGCTCCCCGCCCGCAGACCCCCACAACCACCGGGCAAGGGTTGTGGGGATAAGGCCCTTGTCCCCATCAACATGGGGACATCCTCCCCATGTTGAGGGCATGTGGCCTGGTATGGTTCGGGGGGGGCGCTCTCTCGTCCCCTCCTCTTTTCCTGTGGCCTGCCAGGTTGTGTGCTCGGATAAGGGTCTGGTGTGGATTTTTGGGGGAACCCCACGCCATTTTTATTTTTTTTATTTTTCAATGACTTTCAATGACTTTTATGTGTATTGTCGGGACCGACAATTCATTAATAGCCGCCACTAGCGCTAGCACTTTTAAATGACTTTTTTCCTTTAGAAATGACATTTTGTGCAGGGACTGTTGTATACACGGGAAACATGCGCTACTTTACAGGCATACTATAGACCCCCCCCCCCCCCGGTACGAAATTTAAAGGAATATTTCACTATTATTGTTTCACTTTAAGCATTATTAAAATCACTGCTCCCGAAAAAAGGGTCGTTTTTAAAACTTCTTTTTGCATTGATCCATGTCCCCTGGGGCAGGACCCGGGTCCCCAAACACTTTTTATGACAATAACTTGCATATAAGCCTTTAAAATGAGCACTTTTGATTATTCATGTTCGTGTCCCATAGACTTTAACGCTGTTCGAACAAATTTTTTGCCTGTTTACATGTTCTGGATGCGAACCGAACAGGGGGGTGTTCGGCCCATCCCTATATATACATATGAAAGGATTTTAAGCGGAACTCTGAGCAAAAAGCTAAGCACACAGATGAAATGCACTCTGTACGAGGTCTATACATCATGCTCAGCTCATCTTATAATCCGGACAGAGCCGGGTCAACGACCTCACTTTTCTCTGCTACAGTGGAGGAATACACTTTGATCACAAACCTTCTAGCTTGTGATTGGTCAATGAAGGACACTCCGCATACTCATTGAGTTCTCTCCTCCTGTGTCCTGATTCAAGTTGTTGGCAGACATCACTGCACAAAGCAATGGAACTCTGATTGGTCCAGAGTGTTGGCCCCTTCCTCTCCCAGGCAAGGCCCGTGTCACCCAGGGCTGGGCCGGAGGGGTGGCTGCCCTGGGGGCAACGGTTTTTTTGCAGGGATGGGGGCACCCTGTGTGAAGTTCCTTCTGTTAGGAGTAGGGACAGCAGCATCACTACTCTTGTCAGCCCAGCGATGGGAGCAGTGAGGAGAGAGCCAGGAGGAGATATGTTTTATGCACCCTCTAAGCTTGCACATCATGAACAAGAAAGGGGGGGGGCACAGTCTGGCAACTTTTCCCCCACACCTCAAAGAACAATAGGGTGGCCCCTAAAAGTCGCACATCTAGATGTCCTGAAGTGGTGAGTGGAAACCTCAGCCCAGACTCCAACCAGGCCACGACCCCAACGCGCTTCACTCCACCCCCCTCGGACTGATCTCAATAACTAAGCTCCGGGGGACAGAGTGAAATGCATTGGGAGCGTGACCTGGCCTGGTTGGAGTCCAGGCTGAGGTTGCCACTCTACTCATCACTTCAGGACACTCAGGACACCAAGATGTGCAACTTTTAGGGGCCACCCCATTGTTCTCTGAAGCCTCAAAGGATCCAGGATATCAGCACTCGAGCAGCGGCTGCGGAAGCATTGATTACTTACCCCTTTACCACTGAGCCTGAGTGGCATACACATTTTTTAGGTCACTGATGACACCTCTTGGGCTTAGCTGTATTATTTATATATAGATATATCTATCTATCTATATGTATATCGATACATATATATATATAGATATAGATATATATATAGATATAGATATATATCTATATATAGATATATATCTATAGATATAGATATATAGATATATATATCTATAGATATAGATATATAGATATATATATCTATAGATAGATATCTAGATATCTACATATCTATATCTATCTATCTATATATATATATATATATAAATATATACAAATTCGCAAAGTACAGAGGCTTCTGCGAATGGGCATCAGAGGGCAGGGAAGGGGCAGGCATTGAGGCTTTTTGAGAGAGGCACAAACTCAATGGGACTGAAGTTCCTTTTTGGTTTGTCGCCATATTTTTGGATACAATAAACTGGGATTGAACTATATATCATTATACATACGTATATGAAATACAAGTGGATCAATTCCAGAGGTCATTACGCTTCAAAAGAAAAATAACCAGATTCATCAACACATGAAAACTGGAGCGAACTGTAACAGTTGTTAGTTATCAAGGTAACAGTTTTGATAATATCAGAGTATAATAGATCGCAAAGTAAAACCTTAAGAACTTTTAACTTGCATGAATACATTCAATATGCATAGATATGTTGTAAGGAGCACTAAGGTGTAGAGGACATTTTTTGACACATTTTTTAAGACAAAAAATAATTTAGGAAAAAGAATATCAGGGAGGACAAGAATACAAAGTAGTATCAAGAATTTAGAGAGAGGTTCTGTATATTCCATCAAGATCTAGGAGAGGTATGTATGGGATCAGCCGAGGCCCATATGAGAAACTCGGATGAGTAGCGGAACATAGACCATGAGGTCAAGGTTAGCAAAAAAAACTGGTCTTCTCCATTAGCCTCCTGCACCAACAGCCATTCAAGGTCTCTCATTGAATCAACTTCCATAGACCACTCCCCAAGAGAAGGTATGTCGGTCATCTTCCATTGGCGAGGTATGACCATTCTAGCTGCAGATAAAAAATGTCGAAGGTTTTAATCGGGTCAAAGTTATCTACTATTGCCTACGACATTTTGGGCACAGACACAAGGCAGTCGCCACATCTTCCTGACAAATGAAAAAGGCTGAGGTGGGTGGAAGGCGGGACCAGAGGTCCAGGAGAGGCTGGGGGGTGATCGTGCAGGCCACAGCGTGATCCCTTTGGGGTGGCTGGAATGGGACCCCTTGAGCCAACCGGAACAGAAGTTAAAAAATGATCCTCCACCCGCCCACGCTCGACCCAATTGCACTTGGCTGATATAACTCCAAAGCCCAGATTTGTGGTTTATCTTCAGGGGGGCCGGGGGGGGGGGTTCACCGATATATGTTACATATTTATTGTTTCATTTTATACTGGTCAATCTCTACTGAAGGGCTCTGTTGGCTCTCGGATAGGGATAATTGTTACAAATATTGCTTTGTATTATTGGTTAAGAAAAAAAATCAATAAAAATATTGAATGAGAAAAAAAAAAGAAATGTTGAAGGATGGTTTTTTTTATGGATATAAAGGATCCAGGAAGTATTGACAGTAGAGCTACTTCAGGTGAGGGTTGTACCACGTTCCTCTTTAATAAGACGACAACTGTCAATGAAGACTGAAAGTTGGGCAAAGTGCAAAATTCCAGGTGGTCACTAGAACAAAAATAAAAAAGGGAATTCTTCCAGTTGGAACACTTGTTCTGGTAACAAACATCTCAGGGGAAGGTGGGTCCAACAAGGTCCTCTGCTGGGTCAGAGCTAAAGCTCTCCAAGCAGGGGGGGGGGGTGAGATTTGCTAAATTGGAAAAGCTCTATCTTTGTCTGAGCAGGGGGCATAGTTGGACCTCTGCAGAGAGGCCACTGCTTCTTATCTACAACATGATGGCAGGGGACAGGCTTTTCTACTTAGGCTGCTTTCTAAAGAAAACCAACTAAGACTTTGAACTGAAAATTCAACTGGGCTGCAAATGAACTTGTAGGACAGGTTCGTTTGAATGAATATTATCTTATCAATGTGTGCCAAGCAGCAAAAATAAAAAGGAACAGGAAAACCTTTCCAGACGTATGAACATTGGATAAAACGTTGGCAAAAAAAATCTAGTTCTACCCTGTGTCTCATAAAAGTATATTGAGGCCATTATTTTTTGCAACACTTTGTGCCTTCAGGTGCCTTTGCATGCCGTGTTCTTTGCGTCCTGTTGGGTAGCACATGGCTGATATTGTTTGGTATTCTGCCGGTGACATCACCTGAATAAAGCGGCTGTTTATTTCAGGAATCATTTATGGAAGACGGATAATTACCCCGCATCACCGGCATAAGTGAATGCCAGGCTATTATCTCTGCTTTCATAGGGGAAGATATACACGGATGTGTCCATTAGTGGGTGTAGACCCAACATATGTGTTCATATGTCACGGTATGCGATAATAACCTTCCTTTCCACCTGATTGGCGCGGTGCCCCCTCCGCCTTTCAGCATTCACCTTACATTCTCCTCTCTTCCTCCCGCCATGTCCACCTCTCCCGCTGCTTCCCCTCTCTGCTGGAATGCAAGAAATTCTAAATACCTTAATTTAAATGTAAATTTGTCCCTTTTCTCTTCATTCCAATCTAGCGATATTGCTGCCAGTATTACCCGTTTGCTTCGTGCCTTAATGCAACATTTACTTGTCTTTAATTTCTCTCGCTTACTTCACCGACTCCTCAATTGTCTCCAAATATCCCCTTCACGTACAGTCTCCCGCTAAGTGGCCAGACTGTGCGTCCAATCCAAAGCCGGAAATACGTGGGTGGCTGCTCCCTCGTCTGAGAGGACACGTCTGGTGACTGGCCATTCGCAAATTTGTTGGCAACGCAAAAGCAGCAGCAAATGCTATTCATTGACCTCCTTCCTGGCTACCTACAGCCTCCTGCTGGGGCAGGGGTCTCCAAACTTTCTAAACTAAGGGCCAGTTTTCTGTCCTTCAGACTTTGTGGGGTGGGGGGGCGGACTGTGGCCCTCGGGAGCAAAAAATGTCCCAGCATCAGTGGGAGTAAACAATCCCCCATCATTGGCGTTATTGGGAGGAATTGTGTCTCTTCATTGGTGTCATTGGGAAAAATTGTGCTCCATCATTGGAGTGGTCCACAGAGACTGTGGACATGGTACAAGAGGCGGTCAGTGGCTGCAGACATGGTACAAGAGATGGTCAGAGGCTGCAAACATGGTGCAAGAGATGGTCAGAGACTGCAGACATAGTACAGGAGATGGTCAGAGACTGCAGACATGATACAAGAGATGGTCAGAGACTGCAGACATGATACAAGAGATGGTCAAAGACTGCAGACATGATAAAATAGCTGGTCAGAGACTGCAGACATGATAAAAGAGCTGGTCAGAGTTTGTAGACACGGTGCAGGAGATGGTAAGAGATTGTGAACTTGATACAAGAGATGGTCAGAGATTGCAGACATGGTACAACAGATGGTCAGAGATTGCTGATTTGATACGGGAGATGGTCAGAGACTGTGGACATGATGCAAAAGATGGTCAGAGACTGCAGACATGATACAAGAGATGGTCAGAGATTGTGGGCTTGATAGAGGAGATGGTCAGAGATTGTGGACTTGATACAAGAGATGGTCAGAGATTGCAGACATGATACAGGAGATGGTCAAAGACTGTGGACTTGATACAAGAGATGGTCAGAGATTGCAGACATGATACAAGAGATGGTCAGAGATTGTGGGTTTGATACAGGAGATGGTCAGAGATTGCAGACATGGCACGGGAGATGGTCAGAGATTGAGATTGTGGGCTTGATACAGGACCTTGTCAAAGACTGTGGACATGATACAAGAGATGGTCAGAGATTGCAGACATGGTAAGGGAGATGGTCAGAGATTGTGGGCTTGATACAGGAGATGGTCAAAGACTGTGAGCTTGATACAGGAGATGGTCAGAGATTGTGGACTTAATACAAGAGATGGTCAGAGATTGCAGACATGGTACGGGAGATGGTCAGAGATTGACATTGTGGGCTTGATACAGGACCTTGTCAAAGACTGAGGACATGATACAAGAGATGGTCAGAGACTGCAGACATGATACAAGAGATGGTCAGAGACTGTGGACATGATGCAAGAGATGGTCAGAGACTGCAGACAAGATACAAGAGATGGTCAGAGACCGTGGACATGCTGCAGGAAACTCTCAGGCTGTGAACAAGCTATAGGAATTGTTGGAGACTGGGGACATGCTTCAGGAGACAGTCAAAACCAGGAGGCATTTTCCATGAGGCCGTTTGATATCACCGCTATAACAGAGGAATAGAGAAACGCAAATTAGAATCTGCAGGGGCCCTGAGGGCCACACAAAGTGGCAAAGGGCCACAGGTTGGGCCTAGATCCTAAACAGAGATGGAGAATCTTCCTTTACTACATCCTAACCGCAACCAGCTGATTTTTTTTTCTTTTAAAGGGAATTTTAGAAAGTGCTGAAAATTCATTGTTGCACAGAAAAAAACAAACAGCTCAACGTTTGCTTTTGGTGGGATGGAGACAATACCATCCTAGGAGCTTATCAAATAAAGTCACAATTACGACACGGAGCTCGCATGGCTCCAGAGAATGCAATAAGTGTATTTTTATCTTTGAAATGATAAAATTTGCCTCACAACGGCAGATAGCCTGCGTGTACCCTCAGGATCCACCACTGAAAAAAAAAAAAAAAGACTTTTATCTTCCCGTTCCTTTCATCTCCGCACCCCCCCTCCCCCCCCCCCCATATCTTCTCCCTGTATAACGAAGGAACTGTATACTAATGGTGCTCTCACCGCCCGCGCCTTCCCCCCGCAGAACGGAATACAATTGTTTTTTTTCGCACAGCACTCCGTCGCCTGTGAAGTTAATGACTTTGGATTGAGCGCGGTGCACGCTCCCCCGGTGACCTTGGCCAAGTTTGTTGGATCAACCATAAGAAACGGCCCGCGCTACGCGGCTGCGTTTTTGACAGGTAAAGGCAGCGTGCGAGTCGCCCGTCCAGTCAGCCGAGCGCTGATGATACACGACAAGCACTTTCACCCCTTTCTTAGGTATCGAACGGCGGCTGCACAATAAAGGACGGTATTGATTGACGATCCCAACGTTTAGCTGAAATCATAGCGGTAATATTCTCATTTTCTATTTTTTTTTTTTTTCTAATACAATTTTCATGTTTTCTTCCAATACGTCCTTCAGAGTTATCTCGGTGCTTTCAATACACGCGGCAAATTGACCGTACAGGCCAATGACGGGGGATTCTTAATCGCTTCAATAGTAATGAAATAAGGCATTATCGGCACGCATTGCGTTCAACAAATTCTACAGCTTTTAAAAGGCTCAAAAAGAACTTCTTTTAACTAAGCATAAGCTTAAAGAGGACCTTACCCTATTAAATGTGGCCCTTCGCCTTAACCCGCTACGGCCTTATAACTGGGTCTTATCAGAGAAGGGGGGGGAGGGGGTGGGACGGACTTCGCCATCACGTGACCACTGTCCACTGTGATCGTCTGTCACTGTGGTCATACGATCAGGAGAAAGTCCCTCCGGCTCCTGATCATAACGAGAGACCGGTAGCTGATGTTGACAGCTTAATCACTGTACTGGGAGTCCTTGCCACTGGCTCATGGTCATGACTATGACAGCCCGATCAATATGGTGGGAGCCCTTCCCATTGGCCCCTGGTCATGACTAGGACAGCATGGTCTCTGTGATAGGAGCCCTTCCCGTTGGCCCCCGATCATGACTGACAGCTTGGTCAATGTGATGGGAGCCCTTCCCACTGGCTTGCAGTCATGCCTATAACAGCTCGGTTAATATGATGGGAGCCCTTCCTGTCGGCCCCCGGTCATGACTATGACAGCTCGGTCATTGTGATGGGAGCCCTTCCCGTTGGCCCCCAGTCATGACTATGACAGCTCGGTTAATATGATATTAATATTAGCCCTTCCCATTGGCCCCCAGTCATGACTAGGACAGCTCGGTCACTGTGATGGGAGATCTTTCCACAAGTTTCTGATTAAACTATGATAGCTCAGTCATTGTGATGGAAGCCCTTCCCGTTGGCCCCCGATCATGACTGACAGCTTGGTCAATATGATGGGAGCCCTTCCCACTGGCTTGCAGTCATGCCTATAACAGCTCGGTTAATATGATGGGAGCCCTTCCTGTCGGCCCCCGGTCATGACTATGACAGCTTGGTCATTGTCATGGGAGCCCTTCCCGTTGGCCCCCGATCATGACTATGACAGCTCAGTCACCATGATGGGGGCCCTTCCCGTTTGCCCCCAGTCATGACTATAACAGCTCGGTCTCTGTGATAGGAGCCCTTCCCATTGGCTTCCAGTCATGCCTATGAAAGCTTGGTTAACATTATGGGAGCCCTTTCCGTTGGCCCCCGGTCATGACTATGACAGCTCAGTTACCGTGATGGAAGCCCTTCCCGTTGGCCCCCCGGTCATGACTATGAAAGCTCAATCACTGTGATGGAAGTCCTTCCCGTTGGGCCCCGGTCATGACTATGACAGCTCGGTTTCTGTGTTTGGAGACCTTCCCTTTGGCTCCCGGTCATGACTATGACAGCTCGGTCTCTGTGATGGAAGCCCTTCCCGTTGGCCCCCGATCATGACTGTGACAGCTTGGCCAATGTAATGGGAGCCCTTCCCATTGGCTTCAAGTCATGCCTATGACAGCTCAGTTAATATGATGGGAGCCCTTCCCGTTGGCCCCTGGCAATCATGACTATGACAGCTTGATCTCTGTGATAGGAGCCCTTCCCTTTGGCCCACAGTCATGAATATGAAAGCTTGGTCTCTGTGATAGGAGCCCTTCCCGTTGGCTCATGGTCATGACTATTACAGCTCGGTCACTGACCGGAAAACTTCCCATCAGCAACTGACCAGGACTATGACAGCTCTGTCACTGTGATGTGAGCCCTTCCTGCTGGCTCCCCGTCATCACCATAATAGCTCAGTCACTGTGATGTTAGCCCTTTCCACCAGCTCCCGGTCATGGCTATGACAGCTTGGTCACTGTGATAGGAGGCCTTCCAGTTGGCCCCCATTCGTGGCAATGACAGCTCGGTCACTGTGATAGGAGGCCTTCCAGTTGGCCCCCGGTTGTGGCAATGATAGCTCGTTTACTGTGTTGGGAGGCTTTGCCGTTGGCTCCCAGTCATGACTGACAGCTCAGTCACTGTGCTCAAAGATCTTCCCACCAGCTCCTAAACATGACTATGACAGCTCTATCCCTTCCCATTGACCTTCTGTCACTGTGATGAGAGGCCTTCCCACCAGCTCCCACGTATGAATATGACAGCTCAGTCACTGTGATTGGAGCCCTTCCCACTGGCTCCTTGTCATGACAATGACAGCTCGGTCACTGTGCTGAGAACATGCAGCAAGCACGACCTCAGCACAGAAACCTAAGCCGCCATGGACACATACGTTGCATGTGGCGGTTAAAGCTCACCCTCCTTGCGGCCATACATATGGCTTACATGGTAGGAAACAGTTTAAGTGCTAAATGCTGGAACTAGACAATATAGTCAAAGTTCCCTGATTTCCATAGCGTAGGGGGTGACACCATCCTCCTGCCAAGATCCCGAGGAATACGGAGTAGCCCAAATCTCACAAGGTGATGACACTACAGCACAATTGAGGATCATCTTCTTGTGAGGTTTGGACTACTCTACAGTCTACAAGATCTAGAGGGAGGATGGCATTACCCCTGCCTAGGGGCTGCGGGAATAAGTTGGGGAAAGGAGACACCATCTTCGGGGAATAGGGAGTAGTCCAAATCCCACAAGAAGACATGGCAGTACAGACCCCAATGGTCTTCTAGTGAGATTTTGGCTACTCAACATTCTCCAAGATTTGGCCAAAAGGTGCATGTCTTCAACCATAACTAGGGGCCGCGGGAACAAGTTGGAGGAAAGATAAGTTTATTATATAACACCCCTCCCCCTCCCCTATTTTTTTTTTGCACTTTCATCCAGCGTTTTAGGAAGTGGTGGTGGTGGTGGTGGTGGTGGTGGTGGGGGGGGGGGGTAGTCACCTCAGATAAGCTGCTAATATATTG
Source organism: Lithobates clamitans (assembly GCA_037952925.1). Classification (NCBI taxonomy): domain Eukaryota; kingdom Metazoa; phylum Chordata; class Amphibia; order Anura; family Ranidae; genus Lithobates; species Lithobates clamitans. Next base: position 16,434 of record JBBGZY010002704.1, read on the forward strand.
TAGAAACACGAGAGGAAGGAAGTTTAACAAGACTCGTGACCACTCATTAAAATTAGAAGAAAAGAGGATTAAACTTAAACTATGTAGAGGGTTCTTTACTGTAAGAGTGGCAAGGATGTGGAATTCCCTTCCACAGGCGGTGGTCTCAGCGGGGGGGGGGCATTGATAGTTTCAAAAAAACTATTAGATAAGCAACATACAGGGATATACAATGTAATACTGACATATAATCACACACATAGGTTGGACTTGGACTTTTTTTGACCTCACCTACTATGCAACTATGTAACATAGGCAGATGTTCCCTTTATGTACACAGAATTTTAGGCATTTAATAATTACAGCAAAACCTTTTTTTTTTTTTTTTTGCATTGTATAGAGTATTAAAGAGTTTTGAGTCCTCTGTTACCGCGATAAAAAAAACAAGAATTCAGTCCTTAACCGATTGCCGACCGGCTCACGCTGATATACGTCGGTAGAAGGGCACGTGCAGGCAGATTAACGTACCTGTACGTTGCCCTTTAAGAGGCGGTTTGCGGGCATGACCTCCGTGAGTGTGATGGGGGGTCCCGCGGACTCGATGTCCGCGGGGATACCCGCGATCGTCTCACGGAGAGGAAGAACGGGGAGATGCTGATGTAATCAAGCATTTCCCCGTTCTGCCTAGTGACAGGACACTGATCACAGCTCCATGTGATTGGGAGCGGTGATCAGTGTCGTGTCACACATAGCCCCTCCCCCCCAGTTAGAATCACTCCCTAGGACACACTTGACCCCTACAGCGCCCTCCAGTGGTTAACCCCTTCACTGCCAGTCACATTTACACAGTAATCGATGCATTTTTAATCGCACCGATTGCTGTATAAATGTGAATGGTCCCAAAATTGCGCCCAAAGTGTCCGATCCGTCCGCCCGCCATAATGTCGCAGTCACAATAAAAATCGCTGATCGCCGCCATTACTAGTAAAAAAAAAAAAAATTATTAATAAAAAAAAAACCCTTTGCTGCCAGTGTCATTTACACAGTAATCAGTGCACTAATGGATGTATAGATGACAATGGTCCCAAAATAGTGTCAAAATTGTCCGCAATGTGTCCGCCATAATGTCGCAGTCCCTTTAAAAATTGCAGATCACCGCCGTTACTAATAAGAAAAAAAAAATAATAATAATAATAAAAATGCCATAAAACTATCCCTTATTTTGTAGACGCTATAACTTCTGCGCAAACCAATCAATAAACGCTTATTGCGATTTTTTGTACCAAAAATATGTAGAAGAATACGTATTGGCCTAAACTGAGAAAAAAATGGTTTTTTTTATATATTTTTTGGGGATTTATTATAGCAAAAAGTAAAAAATAATGCATTTTTTTTTTAAATTGTCTCTCTCTTTTTGTTTATAGCGCAAAAAAAAAACAAAAACGCAGAGGCGATCATATACCACCAAAAGAAAGCTCTATTTGTGGGGGAGAAAAGGACGTCACTTTTGTTTGGGAGCCACGTCGCACGACCGCGCAATTGTCAGTTAAAGCCACGCAGCGCCGAATCGCAAAAAGTTCTCTGGTCAGGAAGGGGGGTAAAACCTTCCGGGGGGGGGGGGGCTGAAGCGGTTAAAGTTGTCAACTGCCGAGTAATCGGCCATGGTAAGCACGCAAAACGCAATGAAATAATCGTTAATTTGTGCGCAACTCCAAACTGAGTAAAAAAATAATCAACATCAATATATCACAAACGCTGTGAATATCTATAAATATTATAAATATATAATACATTGTAAATATAAAAGATATTTGTATTTAAAATATTATATATATAATTCTAAAACAAATCTAAATTCCGACATTGATGAACTCTGATCATGAAGAAGGTAGGAAGGAACGCTGGACACAGCGGGGTACTCACCGGACGGTGGACTGGTACAGCAGGTCTTCCCTCTTGCGATAATTCTCCATTTGAGAATAGTTGGTGGAAAACATGGCATCGAACGTAAAGATTTTCTGCTTGATGGTTCCCCCGTCTGTCACCTGACAAAGAGAAGAACAGGCCCAATCAGATGAGACACGACCGTAACACGCTGTCGCTGTCAGCTGACAATTAGCACGCCGTTAGCCGTACACAGCTGGGGGGGTGACAAGCAATATGTGAGAGTAAAAGAAGAATTGACAACATTGTTATAAACATTTGTGAGAACGTTCAGCTGTGTTAAAAGTAGATGAAAACCCCTAAAATGATTGTCAATCGATTTCCTCTGTGCACTCCAAATCATAAACGATCGCTTTTTTTATTTTTTTCAAATACATTTTAAAATAAATTATACATACAGTATCTCACAAAAGTAAGTACACCCCTCACATTTCTGTAAATCTTTTCATGTGACAACACTGAAGAAATGACACTTTGCTACAATGTAAAGTAGTGAGTGTACAGCTTGTATAACAGTGTAAATTTGCTGTCCCCTCAAAATAACTCAACACACAGCCATTAATGTCTAAACCGCTGGCAACAAAAAAGTCAGTACACCCCTAAGTGAAAATGTCCAAATTGGGCCCAAAGTGTCAATATTTTGTGTGGCCGCCATTATTTTCCAGCACTGCCTTAACCCTCTTGGGCATGGAGGTCACCAGAGCTTCACAGGTTGTCGCTGGAGTCCTCTTCCCCTCCTCCATGATGACATCACGGAGCTGGTGGATGTTAGAGACCTTGCGCTCCTCCACCTTTTAATGTCATTAATGTCTAAACCGCTGGCAACAAAAGTGAGTACACCCCTAAGTGAAGATGCCCAAATTGGGCCCAAGTGTCAATATTTTTGTGTGGCCACCATTATTTTCCAGCACTGCCTTAACCCTCTTGGATATGGAGTTCACCAGAGCTCATCGCTCTCACTCTCTCATACTGGTCACTGGAGGTTCAACATGGCACCTCACGGCAAAGAACTCTCTGAGGATCTGAAAAAAAAAAGAATTCTTGCTCTACACAAAGATGGCCTAGGCTATAAGAATATGACAATGACTAAGTACTTCTAATAGTGCGAAACGCGTCTACCAGGCACTCTGCTCTTGTGCTGTCACTCCGGGATGTCCCAATAAAGGATTTTGGATCACAATTGTGGTGTGCGGCCTATTCTTTTTATGCTAAAAGAAGATAGCCAAGACCCTGAAACTGAGCTGCAGCACAGTGGCCAAGACCATACAGCGGTATAACAGGACAGGTTCCACTCAGAACAGGCCTCGCCATGGTCCAACAAAGAAGTTGAGGTCACGTGCTCAGCGTCATATCCAGAGGTTGTCTTTGGGGAAATAGACGTATGAGTGCTGCCAGCATTGCTGCAGAGGTTGTAGGGGGGGGGGGGTCAGCCTGTCAGTGCTCAGACCATACGCCGCACACTGCATCAAATTGGCCTGCATGGCTGTCATCCAGATGGAAGCCTCTTCTAAAGATGATGCACAAGAAAGAAAACAAACAGTTTGCTGAAGACCAGCAGACTAAGGACATGGATTACTGGAACCATGTCCTGTGGTCTGATGAGACCAAGATAAACGTATTTGGTTCAGATGGAGACAAGCGTGTGTGGGGGCAACCAGGTGAGGAGGACAAAGACAAGTGTGTCTTGTCTACAGTCAAGCATGGTGGTGGGAAGTGTCATGGTCTGGGGCTGCATGAGTGCTGCCGGCACCGGGGGGCTACAGATCATTGAGGGTACCATGAATGCCAACATGTACTGTGACATACTGAAGCAGAGCATGATCCCCTCCCTTCAGAGACTGGACCGCAGGGCAGTATTCCAACATGATAACCACCCCAAACACACCTCCAAGACCACCACTGTCTTGCTAAAGAAGCTGAGGGTAAAGGTGATGGACTGGCCAAGCGTGTCTCCAGACCTAAACCCTATTGATCATCTGTGGGACATCCTCAAACAGGAGGTGGAGGAGCGCAAGGTCTCCAACATCCACCAGCTCCGTGATGTCATCATGGAGGAGGGAAGAGGACTCCAGTGACAACCTGTGAATCTCTGGTGACCTCCATGTCCAAGAGGGTTAAGGCAGTGCTGGAAAATAATGGTAACCACACAAAATATTGACACTTTGGTCCCAATTTGGACATTTTCAAATAGTGGGGTACTCACTTTATATATATTTATACATACATTTTTTTTTAATTAATTAAAAAATAAAGTCATCCTTTTTTACATCTCAGTGCTGCTGATCTCCTATAGATGCTTTGCAGCCACTTCATGACTACATGCACTTTCCTCGGATTATTAAGACGAAAGCGGAAGGATAAGGATCCTGATCCGCCCTTCCAGGTTGCACTTCCCTCTTCCTTGTTTCATATCATTTCATACAAGCCCTGGACAGGGTGGGGGGGGAGGGGTGCGCACACACACTGGCGCGCCGGGGTACAAATTTCATTAAAAGGACGATCCGGCACAGGAAAATATCATTACATCCAGCGGCGGAGTAAAGTCGGCGTGGCACAGAGGAGCCATATTAGGGCTGAATAATGTGCTGTGGTATAGAGGCACATTACAGACAATGATGGACTTTCCGCTGAGTGATGGAGACCGCGCGCTATCCGGCTCCCGGAACAAATGATCTTGTCCTCCGCGCTGATTGGAAAGACGGCGTGATTATATTCGCCGGGAGACGCGGCAAAACCAGAGATAGAGCGGTCTGAGTGCAGAGACTCCGAGAGCAGCCGGGGAGGGATACTGCGCCGGGAAACATCGCCGGGAACTCAGGGGAGCTTTTTATTTTATTTTGTTAAAAAAAGAAAAAATTAACTTTAAGCAAAAACTAAAAATCGTAACAAGTTACAGTTCACTGATCCCGAAACGTGGCGGCTTCATTATTTTCATTTTGATTTTTTTTTTCCCCTCTGTTTTTACCTGGTGATCTGGCCAGTATTTCCTCTAACTTGTTACTAATTTTATATGCCATTATTATTATTATTATTATATATTATTTTTTCTATGTATTTTTTTTTTTGCAACATTTAAACTATATTGCTCATTATTTAGATAAATATTCCATTTATTGAAACTGTGTACATTACAGTCATATATGTATTTTATTGTTAAACCTGAATTTGTTACTTAAATAAAGAATATACAAATAACATAATGATAATATTATTATTATTATTAATATGCAATTTAATTTGTAATATTATATATATATATATATATATATATATATATATATATATATATAAAAAATATTATAAATGTATTCAATGCAAAATAAAAATGTGACAAGTTACAGCTCACTGATCCTGAAACGTGTATATATATATATAATATTATAATATAAATATTATAATATTATATAAATAAATATATATATATATATATATATATTCAACGCAAAACGAAAAAATGTCACTGAGTTCACTGATCCTGAAACATGGCTGCTTCATTATTTTCATTTTTTTTTTTGGGGGGGGGGGGGGGGGGATTTTTTTTCCCCTTTGTTTTCACCTGGTGATTTGGCCAGTATTTCCTCTAACTTGTTACTAATTTTATATGCCATTATTATTATTATTATTATTTTTATGTATTTTTTTTTTGGGTGACATTTGGACTATATTGTTCATTATTTGGATAAGTATTCCATTTACTGAAACTGTGTACATTACAGTCATATATGTATTTAATTTGCTAAACCTGAATTTGTTACATAAAGAATATACAAATACATAACAATAATAATAATAATTATTATAATAATATTATTATTAATATGTAATTTCATTTAATTTGGAATATAAAATATATATATATATATAATAATATATATATATATATAATGTAATACGCAAAACTAAAAATGTAACATGTTGCAGCTTACTGATCCTTAAACATGGTGACTGCATTCTTTTTTTTTTTTTTTTTTTTTAGGATTTTTCCCCCTCTGTTCTCACCTGGAGATCTGGCCACTAATACACCTCCTGTATCAGAACCCCCCCCCCCCCCCTCGCACTCTGGATGAAGGAGCACAGGGGGCACTTTTGGAGAGTAGCATTGTCAGTCTGGGGGGAGGGGAGTGTTAGATGGACTAGCAGCTTTAGATACACTAACAAATTGAAACCAAACTCTAAAACTCACACTAATACCAATAAAAAATCAAATCAATTTTGGTTTTTACTTTTTATTTCCTCTAGCTTGGACTGATTTTAGATGCTAGTTATTTTTTTAGATTTTTTTTTGTGACATTTGAACTATGTTGTTCATTATTTGGATAAGTATTGCATTTATGGATACTTTGTATGTTACAGTCATAAATGTATTTTATTGTTAAACCTGAATTTGTTACTTAAATAAAAAATGTACAAATACGATAATAATAACAATAATCATAATTATATGATTATTAATTATTATGTTTAATAATCAAATTATTATTTCATTTACAATATAAAATATAATATATGATATTATATTAATATGTAATATTTTTCTAACTAAGGAAAAAAAAATACATTTCTTTACACTGAACGTAAAAAAAAAAAAAATGAAAAATTTTAAAAAGACAAAAAGAGAAAATTTACTTTCTAAGAGTCGTTCCTAAACTAGCTTAGTGAATATGAAGAAGAGGAAAAATATTTACCAAATGCTAAGGAGGCAGCATAGTGGCAGCAACTGGTGAGGAAGCCAAAGACTCAAAGTGGTGAAGCAACAGAGTCAGAATAACAGCCAGGCAATTGGTATTTTTTGGTGGGAGAGATCAGCAATGACAGTCCCCTTCTTTCCCTCCCATGATAGATTTCATTTTTATATTTGTAATTATTATTTATTTATAATTATTACTATTATATTATTACTAAATGATAATAAAGTAATAATAATAATATAATAGTTAATATAATAAGAATAATAGGTTATTATTCCAACAACTGAGAAAAAAAAACAAAAAACGTAATTACATATACATAATAAAAAAGCTCGTAGGTCACAGGGACCATACAAATTGACCTTTTAACAGATCCAACCATAGCAAATACAACAATACAAATGTTAAACAACTAGCATTAGTTGATATTCATAGTATCAGTTTGTTCCGACGCGTTTTACAGACCATTTCTGCTTCATCAGGGATATTCTGCAAACATCTGGAAAATCATCATTTTAACAGTACATTACTGCATGATTCAATTTCAGAATACATAAATATTTTTATTGTAGAATAATAAAGCTTACCATTTGTAAATATTGCTTGATTCACAGAATTTTACCTGATGAAGCAGATATTGAAGGGAGCTTTTCTCCTTATTTTTTTTTTATGGCTATATTTTTTAGAATGTGACTGTGGTCTAATGTTCCAAGAGCTGGTATACCCATTTTTTGATATTATTATTATTCTCATAATTATATTTGTATTATTATTATTATTATTATTATTCCCCTGCTATTTGTATTATTATTATAATTAATATTATTATACAATAGTAATATTCCCATGATATTATTTGTATTATTATGATGATTATGATATGTATCATAATAATACAAATAATATCATGGGAATATTACTATTGTAATAATAATAATAATAATAATAATAATAATAATAATAATAATAATAATAAACTACTACTATTTTATAAAAATAATAATAATAAATAACTACTACTATTTTTATTCCCATGATATTATTTGTATTATTATGATTATTATTATGATGATTAATCATCATAATACAAAAAAATATCATGGGAATATTACTATTGTTATTATTATTATGATTATTATTATTATTACAAAAATAGTAATACTCCCATATTATTTGTATTATTATGATTATTAAATCATCATAATAATCATAATAATACAAATAATATCATGGGAATATTACTATTGTAATAATAATAAAAATATAATAATAATAACTACTACTATTTTTATAAAAATAATAATAATAAATAACTACTACTATTTTTATTCCCATGATATTATTTGTATTATTATGATTATTATTATGATGATTAATAATCATAATAATACAAAAATATCATGGGAATATTACTATTGTTATTATTATTATGATTATTATTATTATTATTACAACAATAGTAATACTCCCATATTATTTGTATTATTATGATTATTAATCATCATCATAATAATCATAATAATACAAATAATATCATGGGAATATTACTATTGTAATAATAATAATAATTATAATAATCATAACTACTACTATTTTTAACACAATAACTAATACTATTTTTATTCCCATTATATTATTTGTATTATTATTATTCCCATGATAATAATAATAATAATAATTCAAATAATATCATGGGAATAATAATACAAATAATATCATGGGAATAAAAATAATAATAATAGTAATAATAATAGTAAAAATAATAATAATAATAATAATACCGTGGGAATAAAAATAATAATAAAAAAGTAATCATATTAAAAAATTAAAAATAAAATAGGAAATCTATCATGGGAGTAATAATTTTATTATCATTATTATTATGATTACTCACATGATAAAGTTCATGTTTACTTACTGTTTTATTATCCCTATGATATTATTTGTATTATTATTATGATTAATATTATTAATCATAATAATCATAATAATATTATTCCCATGATATTTGTATTATGATGTTTATTATTAATAATAAATCATAATAATAATACAAATAATATCATGGGAATAATAAAAAAGTAAAACATAAACTCTATCATATGAGTTATCATAATATGTAAAGCGCTGCGTAAATTGACGGCGCTATATAAGTACCTAAAATAAATAAATAATAATGATAATAAAATTATTACTCCCCATGATAGCTTTCCTGTTTTTATTTTTAATTATTTATTATGTTTATTTTTTTATTATTATTTTATTATATATATTTATACAACACAATTAGTCTTTTTTTTTTTTTTTTTTTAGAACACTATTATAATTAGTAATATTATTATTATATGATTAATCTTGCCAAAGTGTCACATTGAATTTTTTTTTTTTTTAAATAAGTCTCTCTTATTTATCGTCTCGCACTGCCCCCTCACCCCACCAAACCAGTTCCAAAATAGATGTGATTTTAGCTGCAGCGGCGAGTGATGATCGACTCTTCAGTACAGGCACTGCCTGAAACAGATTAAAAAAAAAATAAGAATAAAAAATATTAAAAAATGCACAAAACCTGACAACTACACAAGTTACCTCCTCTGACCGCCGTGGAGTTTATTTTCACATCCGCTTGTGAGGCAAAGTCGTTAGCGTGGAGTCTGCGGGTGATCGCCCGCCATTCATTACGGCGTGGCGGCGACACAACGCTGAGATGAAACGATCGTGGGGGCAGCGGGAGATTGTATTACCTCCAGTCATTTTTCTTTACACAAAACACCTGAGCGAGGGGAGCGGCGGCAGCGGGCGAGTGTACCCAGCGCGGGATCGATAATGTTTGTATTGAGTCACTGACGGCAGGTTTTAATCACAGGAAACCGGGAAATAAAATAGATCGGGCGGCTGAACTGCAGCCCACGGGGGGCTTCATGTCTGATTTAAAATTTTTGGTGACATCATTCTGAAAACAATCACTAATAAAAAAAAAAAAACTGAGGCTTTTGCTGTAAATTACTGTATGCACCCATCAGTCGTAACATTATGACCATAGACAGGTGAAGTGAATAATATTGATTATCAGGTGACAATGGCCCATGAAGGTGAGATATATTGGACAGCAAGTGAACATAAGGATTTGAGGACCAAATTGTAATGTGTAGGTGAATCGTCAGAGCAACTCCAGCACTGCAGTTCTTGTGGGGTTTTCCTGATCTGCAGTGGTTAGGACCGACCAAAAGTAGTTCAAGGAAGGAGAACCGACCAACCGGTGACAGGGTCATGGGTGGTCAAAGCTCATTGATGGAGGTGGAGGAGGGAAGGATCATTGATGGAGGTGGGGAGGGAAGGCTCATTGATGGAGGTGGGGGGAAGGCTCATTGATGGAGGTGGGGAGGGAAGGCTCATTGATGGAGGTGGGGAGGGAAGGCTCATTGATGGAGGTGGGGAGGGGAAGGCTCATTGATGGAGGTGGGGGAGGGGAAGGCTCATTGATGGAGGTGGAGAGGGAAGGCTCATTGATGGAGGTGGGGGTGGGGAAGGCTCATTGATGGAGGTGGGGGAGGGAAGGCTCATTGATGGAGGTGGGGGAGGGAAGGCTCATTGATGGAGGTGGGGAGGGGAAGGCACATTGATGGAGGTGGAGAGGGAAGGCTCATTGATGGAGGTGGGGAGGGAAGGCTCATTGATGAGGGTGGGAGGGGGAAGGCATATTGATGGAGGTGGGGAGTGAAGGCTCATTGATGGAGGTGGGGAGTGAAGGCTCATTGATGGAGGTGGGGAGGGAAGGCTCATAGATACAATTGAGGAGCCTAGATACAGTGGTCAGGTAACATTGAGGAGCGAAGATGCAGTGGTCAGGTAATGTGGATGAGCGTAGACCCAGTGGTCGTGTAACGCTGAGTGTAGACACAGTGGTCGGGTAATGTCGATGAGCATAGATGCAGTGGTCGGGAAACGTTGAGGAGCGTGGATGCAGTGGTCAGGTAATGTTGAGAAGCACAGGCTCAGTGGTTGGGTAACATTGAGGAGTATAGACGCAGTGGTCGGACAACATTGAGGAGCAGAGATGCAGTGGTCAGGTAACGTTGAGGAGCGAAGATGCAGTGGTCAGGTAACGTGGATGAGCGTAGACACAGTGGTTGTGCAATGATGAGTGTAGACACAGTGGTCGAGTAATGTCGATAAACATAGATGCAGTGGTCAGGTAATGTTAAGAAGCATAGACGCAGTGGTCCGGAAACATTGAGGAGCATAGACGCAGTGGTTGGGGAACGTTGAGGAGCAGAGATGCAGTTGTTGGGTAACGTTGAGGAGCAGAGATGCAGTTGTTGGGTAACGTTGAGGACTATAGATGCAGTTACTGGGTAACGTTGAGGACTGTAGACGCAGTGGTTGGTTAACGATGAGGACTGTAGACGCAGTGGTTGGTTAACGATGAGGACTGTAGACGCAGTGGTTGGTTAACGTTGAGGACTGTAGACGCAGTGGTTGGTTAACGATGAGGACTGTAGACGCAGTGGTTGGTTAACGTTGAGGACTGTAGATGCAGTTGTTGGGCAACGTTGAGGAGCAGAGATGCAGTGGTTGGGTAACGTTGAGGACTGTAAACGCAGTTGTTGGGCAATGTTGAAGAGCGTAGATGCAGTGGTTGGGTAACGTTGAAGAGCGTAGACGCAGTGGCCGACCAAGGAAACCTAATGCAGTAGGTGAAAGACACATCCTGCTTACTTCCCTTCCACATGGGAAGATGTCCAGCAGTGCCATCAGCACAGAACTAGTGGGAACTAATCCTAATAGAAGAAATGAGTCCAAAAAGCCAAACCTCCGATGTGGAAACAAGGCTACGAGACTCAATTATACAGGAAAAAATAGGAACTGGGGGGCAGGAAAATGTCAGCAGGTGCTCTGGACTGACGAGTCAAAATGTGAAATATTTGGCTGCAGCAGGAGGCAGTTTGTTGGTGGAAGGGCTGGAGAGCGGTACAATAATGAATGTCTGCAGCCAACTGTGAAGCATGGTGGAGATTCCTTGCAAGTTTGGGGCTTCATTTCTGCAAATGGAGTTGAAAATTTGGTCAGAATCAACGGTGCCCTCAGTAGTGAGAAATACAGGCAGATACTTCTCCATCATGGAGGCGTTTGATTGCCCCCACATTTATTCTGCAGTAGGGCAACCACCCTAAACATACAAGCAATGTCCCTAAGACAATGTCACCAAGACTGAAAGTGATGGTTTGGCCCCCACAGAGCCCTGATCTCACCATCACGGAGTCTGTCTAGGATGACCTGAAGAGACCGAAGGATTTGCGGCAGCCGCCACCCACAGAAGATCTGTGCTTAGTTCTCCAGGATGTACATAGAACCTATGGCAGAGCTCCTTCAACAACTGTGTGCAAGTCTACCTAGAAGAAGGCAAAGAGGGATCACCCCAAATATTGATTGGATTTGGATTTCTCTTGATTTGCTTTCCAATTTGTTAATTGATAAAAATAAAAAAACTATTAAACACTTCAAATTCTGAAAGCATTCTTTATTTACAGCATTCCATCACACCTGCCTAAAACTTTTGCACAGTACTGTGTATATACTGTATATTCTACAGGTACGATAATTACATCCAACACCCGCAGAGCGGCCCATAAGAACGGCGCTTATTTACTGCGCACAGATGGTAAGCCACGGAAAATTAGTGTTTGAGCAACATCAAATCAGACTTATTAAAACTGATGGCGCAAATTAATTAATTAACCAATCGCCTCTGACAAGGGCAGCTCATTGATAGCCGATTAACAAAACTTAATGCTTCCACCATTTCTTTACACAACACTCCAGCCTGGTATAATAGGAAATATTTAGGCAGATGTCCGGCGCTGCGTATAATCCGAGCGATCTGCATTTTTATCACCAGTGAAAGTCACTTAGTGAAGGGGGGAGCTGAAAATTATGCGAAAATAGTTAGAGATATGAAATAGATAATATGAGATTTGAGGCTCCGGGGTGGCACAGTGGTTGGCTCTGCTGGCTTTATGTATAATAATAATAGTGTGACTGGGGGGGGGGGGGGGGCATTAGAGTATAAATTTTTGTTTCTTAAAAAAAATCATACAAACATACAGCTTATTAATGAAAACATTATTACACAAAAATAAACAACAAGTAAACAAAAACAAGCGTGCTTACATCAGCAAGTAAAGGAAACCGTTTCCTGACAAGATAACATAGAAAGAAACATATTTTAATGACAACAAAAAAGAGACTGCAAACCCCGAACCTCAACTTAAAACACAACCCAGGCTAAGAAACATTTGGAAATTTAATCGCCATCAGGATGCGATTCCAAAACCCCCCCATTAACCCCCTCACATCATTCACCCCGACTTCCACATTATTCACCTTGCATTGTGCACCAGCCACTAATTCCCTTCCCCTTCCCCTCCACCATCATCCAATCCATCCCTCACTATACTGTGTGACTGTGGGGGGGGGGGGGGCATTAGAGTGTAAGCTCCTCTGGTACAGAGATTGATGTGACTGGCTCAGTGTTGTCTGTACCAGGTGAGCCTGCTCTCTGATTGTGAATTGCTACCTATGTCCCATAGCTGAGAATTCAGAGTTTAGGACTGCACTTACCAGAGGGGTCTTGACACGGTACTTGTCAGAGCTATATAAATGTATAATAATAGTGTGTGACTGTGGGGGGACATTAGAGTGTAAGCTCCTCTGGCACAGAGATTGATGTGACTGGCTCAGTGTTCTCTGTACAGCACTGCGGTATATGTCAGACCTATATAAATGTATAATAAAAGTGTATGACTGTGGTGAAATATTAGCGTGTGAGCTCCTCTGGTACAGAGACCGATGTGAATGGCTCGGTATTCTCTGTACCAGGTGAGCCTGCTCTCCGATTGTGAATTGCTACCTATGTCCCATAGCTGGAAATTCTGAGAGCGTAGGTTTAGTTAAGGACTGCACCTACTGTCTTGACACGGTATATGTCAGAGCTATATAAATGTATAATAATAGTGTATGACTGTGGGGGACATTAGAGTGTAAGCTCCCCTGGTACAGAGACTGATGAGACTGGCTCAGTGTTCTCTGTACAGCACTGCGGTATATGTCAGAGCTATATAAATGTAAAATAATAGCGTATGACTGTGGCAAGATATTACAGTGTGGGCTCCCATTGTACAGAGACTAATTTTACTGTCTTAGGGTTCTTTGTACAGCACTGCGGTATATGTCAGAGCTATAAAAATGTATAATAATAATAATAGTGTGTGTGACTGTGGGGGGACTTCGAGTGTAAGCTCCTCTGGTACAGAGACTGATGGGACTGGCTCAGTATTCTCTGTACCAGATGAGCCTGCTCTCCGATGGTGAATTGCTACATGTCCCATAGCTGGGAATTCAGAGAGTTAATGACTGCGCTTACCTAGGGGGTCTTGACACTGTATATGCCACTGCTATATAAAGGTATAATAATAATAGTGTGGGACTGTGGGGGGACATTAGAGTGTAAGCCCCTCTGGTGCAGAGACTGACGTGACTGGCTCAGTGTTCTTTGTACCAGGTGAGCCTGCTCTCTGATTGTGAATTGCTACATATGTCCCATAGCTGGAAATTCAGAGAGTTTAGGTTTTGTAAGGGCTGCACTTACTGTCTTGACACAGTATATGGCAGAGATATATAAATGTATAATAATCATAGTGTGTGACTGTGGGAGAGGGGACATTGGAGTGTAAGCTCCTCTGGTACAGAGACTGATGTGAATAGCTCAGTGTTCTTTGTACTAGGTGAGCCTATTCTCTGAATGTGAATTGCTACATACTGTATGATCCATAGATAATTCAGAGAGCTAAGGACTTTTCAGAGGTGTCTTGGCACGGTATATGTCTAAGCTATGTAAATGTATAATAACAATAGTGTGTGATATGGGGGGGGGGGGGGTCATTAGAGTGTAAGCTCCTCTGGTGCAGAGATTGGTGTAAATGGGGAATCAGGAAAGACCCTCAATTATGGTCCTGCGTAAATGAAATAAATACATGAAAGGGGAAGATGCGATCCCGCTGTTGTCACACAATGTCTGCATTGCGTTAATTCCCTGCGTTATGTAACCTATGGAGCAAAATTAGGCTTTAAGTAATTTTTTGAATTTAATTTAATTTTGTCAGACAGCGGGAGTCGCCTGCATTGCTGGGCCTGCGGAGTCCCCGTGTACTCACCATTCTAATTATCACATAGGAGCTGGAAATACATTTTCCTTCCAGAACAGGATTATCCTGATCTGGAGTTTGCGACCATTTCAGGCGCGGGGGGTTTTTGGGCAAAACTCCAAAAGTGTATTTTTAGTCAAAACACAAATCGCTGGAAACAAGGAGGCGGTGACACGGGGGGAACTCAAATCTGTATTATCTGACATGAGAAACGAGAAAATGACGATTGTCTTAGGTTTACAATCCTCCACAAATAAAGGGTCAAGTGCCGCAAAACACAAAAAACTAAAAAAAGGTGCAGAGTCAATAATTGATTCAATGTTTCTATTGCTTTGTGCAACAAAACATTCTAAAAAGTAGCAAAGTTTAAGGGCGAAAGATAAAAAAAAAAAAAAACATTGATACAAATTTGTAACACGTTTTATCCTGTTAAAACGCAGAAAAAAAACCCGAAATTCAATGAGCTCCCATACTTGATGTTTGTCTTTATAGAGGCCTTTGACAGGTGGCAAGGAGGTGATACAACGCTGGTTTTAACCCTGTAAATGCCTCGCCAATGAAGCACAACCGTGGGCACTGCATGCAGCTGTGGGATGTTTCTAGTGTGCCCACCCCAATGGGTCACGGTGGAGGTGGTGACTGCTGAATGCAACAGAGAATTTTTTTGCGGCGTGTGCAAGATGAAGCATCACAACCGTGGTATGGGAACACCCCTGTCCGCTGCAGCTTAAAAAGAGTAACTCTGCTTTTGTTGAGAAAAAACCCCTCCCCCTCTGGGTGACCTATGTACGTTGCAGGGGTTCCTACCTTTTGTTATTCTGAAGAAATAGCTGTTTGTTTCTCTGTGTCCATGTGCAGAGTGAACGTATATAGGAGCGATATTGTTATTTTCAATCAGCAGGGTCTGCATCCCCTTAGACACGATTTCCTATTTGGGAGCATCTCACCAAAAATCACATTTGTGTTGCAGGGGATGCCCAAAATCGGACTTGTATCTTAGTGCAGAAATCTGGGAAAATCAGTGATCCAGTCACACAAGCAGGAAAGGACATATCTGGGGGACGTTCTGTACACCATCTCTGTGCAGAACGCCTCCAGGTGGCCATATTGCATTTTACAGAAAATTACAGCGACTTCAGATTGAAAAGGACAGGAATTAAATTACAATGTGACTTGTGTTGCAATTGTATACTCTATATTATTTTTTAGTTTGCTAAAGTTTTTGGAGTTCGTGGAGTTACCTTTTAAGGGGGGGGGGGGGTCATGGTTGGAGGCGCTACAATGCAGCTCAACATGCGTTTTCAGCACCCCCACCAACTGCAAGTCTAAACAAGCTGAGACTCACCTTTCCAGCACTCAACAGCCCAGGTCCCTCTCCACCATCTTCTTCTCTGACCTCGCAGGGAGCCTGTCTGCCTCTTCCAGATTCAGGCAGCTGGCCCCCAATGGCGCGCACCGGCTCCACCTACTGGTTGATATGAATCCCTGCTCCTGCAAGCTATTGGGATAAGTGATGGGGGTATCCCAGGAGGCTGCGGGAGAAGGGATATGTCATTTTTTTTCTCTAGGCGATAATACGGCGGGGGGGGGGGGGTTGGGTCATAGGCCCCTTTCACACTGACAGACCGATCTGGTCCGCTTGTCAGTTTTTTTCTTTTATGTACACGATTGGACCATCCATCGCTCTCTCTATGGAGCGGCCGATGTCAGCGAACACCCGTCAGCATCCGATCCAGTCCGCTAGAATCAGATGGAGATCTGTTGCCTGTCCGTCCGGCGGATCGGATTACAGTCGGATGGACTGCCCCACAGAGAAGAGCAGGGATGTGTGCGTGTCCACTCTACGTAGTGGAGCCGACACAGACCCGTCATTCGCCTGCTCAGCGGGGATCAGCGATCAGAGATTTGCAAGGGGCCATAGTTAAAGAAAGAAAACAAAAAAAGGAAAAAACAAAAAAAGAAAAAAAAACTAAGCAAATCACAAAAAGAAACAAAAAATTACAAAACAAAAAAAAAAGAAAAAAAATACAAAAAAGGAAAAAAAAATAAAAATAAAAAAATAAAAAAAAATATAAAACAAAGCAAAAAAAAACGAAAAAAAAAAAAAACAAAAAAGGAAAAAATAAATAAAAAAAATAAAATAAAAGCAAAAAAATAAATAAAACAAAGCAAAAAAATAAAAAAAAAAACAGATCAAAAAACCTGTGTTTTGACATTATTGAAGGAGTAGAAATGTGGGGACAAAAACCTTCCAAGGGTGATGGTCCGCTTTAAGCACATGTTCTTGAAGAGAATGGTGGAGCAGACACAGACCCATGATCCGCCTGCTCAGCGGGGATCAGAGGACAGGCCCCTAGTTGAGCAGGCGACTCGAATCCGCCCCGTCTGCAAGGGGCCATAGAAAAGAAAAAAAAAAGAAGAAAGAGAACAACAAAACAACCACACAACAACAAATAAAAAACAAAACACAAAGTAAAAAAACAAACAAAAGAACTGACAAGGATAAAAAAGAACAAGAAGAAAAAAAAAAAAAGAAAAAGAAAAAAGAAAAAACCCCTAGGAAAAAGAAACTAAAAATAAATAAATAAAAAATAAACAAAAAACAAAAAACGGACAAAAAAAAAAAACAACCAAACCCCGCCCCCCCCCCACCACTTTGACATTATAGAAGGGGTAGAAACGTGGGGATAAAAATCACCTCTCAGGGGTGATGGTCTGCTCTAAGCATACGTTCCCAAAAGATAGCGTAAAGAGTAATTATTTCTTTGCATTCCATGGTGGTCAGGCGTATGAAGGCCGCATTGGCCGCCATCAGATGACATCGATCACATGTCTATGAAGTAATCTTTAGCGCCCCATCAAGCCAAGTGAATGACGGCTGTAAGGCCATTGATGACGTGAGGCCTTTGTCTCCACCAGGGCAGTCCCACCCGCCGTTGAGGCTGATGGGGGGAGAAGAGCGCGGCGGCGCTGCGCTCAGTTGGCGGTAGCAAGGCGAACAATAAAGAAATTAGCCGCTCAAGTCGAGTTTGTTATGACAGCGTAAATCTCTGAGGCAGCAATAACCCCAATCTCGGCTCGCACTTATCTGCCGCTGTCCGCCGAACCGCCCCGGCCGCCCCCTTCGCTGCCATTTTAGCGACAACTCTTAGCTCCAAAAGGTTTAATAGGTTTTAAGGGTTCTCTGAAGACCCCGTCAAAGCGACGCTGTCTGCCGCCTCGCAGTAACCAAATGAGACAAGGCAATTTATGACACCAGCTGTCTCTGTCAAAACTCCAGCTTCCCGAATAGGCTTTCCGAGAGCAAATTATCACTCGGGGCGGCCTCGCCGCGACATTCGGCCACGGCGTGGCGTGGAAAGAGCTGTAAAGGGAAGGTGTCCCCGGCCTGCGAGACGTGAAAAGGTCAACGTGCGGAACTGGAAAATCGCCACTTGTCAAGAGGCAGTTTTAGTGAGAGGCTCATAAATTATGGATGTCGCCATTTTGCGCCTCGGGGGGGGGGGGGGGCGCGATAATCCGAACACATCGCCCTCTCCGCGAACAGATCCTGCATCTCGTTACACTCTGGCCTCTCGCTGTTGTCAGCTCACCTTACCCTCACCTTCCGCAGTGCCGGAGATTTAACATGTAAAGAGAAAAAAAAAAAATTTTGACGGTTTCTTGTTCAGCGAGCGTTCAAATGCTACGGATAAAATTATCATCCCTGTAGGTGCAAAACTCCTTTCCTAACAGTTCGTGTGACTCTCCGTCCTCCAGTGCTATGGATTTATCTACGTCACCGCGCCCCATCACCTGCACGCCCAATAGTATTTCCAAAAAATAAATGTAAAAAATACATACAGTAGCTTGAAATTTTCCACATTTTGTTTGCTACAACCAAAAACGTAAATGTATTTTATTGGGATTTTATGTGATAGACCAACACAAAGTGTCACATAATTGTGAAGTGGAAGGAAAATGATAAATGATACAAATAAATATGTGAAAAGTGTGGGGGGGCATTTGTATTCAGCCCCCTTTACTCTGACACCCCTAACTAAAATCTAGTGGCACCAATTGCCTTCAGAAGTCACCTAATTAGTAAATAGAGTCCACCTGTGTGTAATTTAATCTCAGTATAAATACAGCTGTTCTGTGAAGCCCTCAGAGGTTTGTTAGAGAACCTTAGTGAACAAACAGCATCATGAAGGCCAAGGAACACACCAGACAGGTCAGGGATAAAGTTGTGGAGAAGTATAAAGCAGGGTTAGGTTATAAAAAAAAATCTCCCAAGCTTTGAACATCTCACGGAGCTCTGTTCAATCCATCATCGGAAAATGGAAAGAGTATGGCACAACTGCAACCTACCAAGACATGGCCGTCCACCTAAACTGACCGGCCGGGCAAGGAGAGCATTCATCAGAGAAGAGCCAAGAGGTCCACGGTAACTCTGGAGGAGCTGCAGAGATCCACAGCTCAGGTGGGAGAATCTGTCCACAGGACAACTATTA
The DNA here is from genome assembly GCA_037952925.1 of Lithobates clamitans. Classification (NCBI taxonomy): domain Eukaryota; kingdom Metazoa; phylum Chordata; class Amphibia; order Anura; family Ranidae; genus Lithobates; species Lithobates clamitans. The sequence continues at coordinate 35,739 of JBBGZY010002704.1, forward strand.
GTCGTGTTCTCCACAAATCTGCCCTTTATGGAAGAGTGACAAGAAGAAAGACATTGGTGAAAGAAAGTCATAAGAAGTCCTGTTTGTAGTTTGTGAGAAGCCATGTGGAGGACACAGCAAACATGTGGAAGAAGGTGATCTGGTCACATGAGACCAAAATTCAACTTTATGGCCTAAAAGCAAAATGCTATGTGTGGGGAAAACTAACACCGCACATCACCCTGAACACACCATCCCCACCGTGAAACATGGTGGTGGCAGCATCATGTGGTGGGGATTCTTTTCTTCAGCAGGGACAGGGAAGCTGGTCAGAGTTGATGGGAAGATGGATGGAGACAAATACAGGACAATCTTAGAAGAAAACCTGTTAGAGTCTACAAAAGACTTGAGACCGGGGAGGAGGTTCACCTTCCAGCAGGACAACGACCCGAAACATCCAGCCAGAGCTACAATGGAATGGTTTAGATCAAAGCATATTCATGTGTTAGAATGGCCCAGTCACAGTCCAGACCTAAATCACATTGAGAATCTGTGGCAAGACTTGAAAATTGCTGTTCACAGACGTTCTCCATCCAATCTGACAGAGCTTGAGATATTTTGCAAAGAAGAATGGGCAGAAATGTCCCTCTCTAGATGTGCAAAGCTGGTAGAGACATCCCCAAAAAGACTTGTAGAGAAAGGGGGTTCTACAAAGTATTGACTCCGGGGGGCGCCATACAAATGCCCCCCCCCCACACTTTTCACATATTTATTTGTGTCATTTATTATTTTCCTTCCACTTCACAATTATGAGCCACTTTGTGTTGGTCTATCACATAAAATCCCAATAAAATACATTTATGTTTTTGGTTGTAACATGAGAAAATGTGGGAAATTTCAAGGGGTACGAATACTTTTTCAAGGCACTGTATTGTGTGGTGGCTTAGGTAGGCTGTAGACAATATTGGATTTTTTTCTGGGGGGGGGTGCTACAGCCTTTGATCGTCTTTGGTGCATTTTTATCCCTTGGTAAATATACAAGAGTAATCCAAACTGGCTTTGAGAGATATGGATCTATTGAGCATGAACAATCTGAACCCCTGGTTACAGGCGAGTTCAAACAACGGAATCTAATTGTTTTTCGGCGTATGAAGATTGGTCCTCTGCTGCGGGAAGAGAGGGGCCTCCAGCCAGAGTCAGATCACTGGCTCCTCTGTGAAGATGACAGGAGCGGCTGCTCGGCTACAAATGAGTCATCCCCTGTTATCTGCTATTTGTGTCCCCGGTACAGAGTGACCCCAGGGACCCAGAACAACAAATAAAAAAAAAAAATGAGAGGGGCCGTGCCCCCCTTGCCCCCCCCCCACCGAATATCCATTAATGCCGGTCAATCAATGGCTTCTGAAGTTACTACACAATTATGGGCACAAACGCACGAGACACTATAGAAATTTTAGCCATTTTTTTTGAGGGTCGTTTAAAAAAATAAATAAATAAAATACGCAGTTGAACTAGACATATTATTTTACCTACCAAAGGGTTTGTATTCCAGTTCTGAAATTTAAACAGCTCTGCCACACAGTGCAACCCTAACTAGGACTTTAACAATATCCTGTATTTTTAGATACTAATAAATATGTGAAGGTTCCGCAATGGGCCCAATGAATCGAAATATATAAAATAATAAAATATAATATCCCACGTGCAAAATAGAAAGATCAGCTCACTAAGAGATGAAATATCGCATGAATTTTCGAGTTAAAATAACTTATGTGGTATTTATCTCAAAAAGTAGTAAATTCACTAAAAAAAAAACAACATGCGCTATTTACCAAATGCGTTAAATAATTACGTTTTGTGATATTTAGAGCTTAACCCCCTCGCCGGCCTCAATACGTATATATATTCATCGCCGCTGGTTTACCGCAATGATGACTGAAGATATCACCCATAGACACGTGCAATTCGTTTCATTCTAAATGTGTTTTTGTTTTTTTACGAATTTTGACAAATTCGTTAATTCTGAAATATCCGAACTTAACGAAAACCTGTATAATGAATTTTTCCGCATAATCGTAAAATGCGAATATTCAGAATATTCTAAATTCAAAAATTCCTAAACTCAGAAAATTGGAAATCTGGAAAATCCAACAATCCGGAAATCCAAAAATTTTGAATATCCAAAAATAAGAACGAAAATACTAAAATAAAAAAAACGAAAATAACTAACGAAAACCCATTTAATTAGTTCTTCCGCATAATCGCAAATGCGAATATTCGGAAATTTGAAAAATTCAAAATTCGATAAAATTTGTAAATTTGAAAATTCCTAAACTCAGAAAATTGGAAATCCGGAAAATCCGACAATACGGAAATCCGAAAATTTTAAATATCCAAAAATAAGAACGAAAACCCAAAAATAAAAAACGAAGATTCGAAAATAACTAACGAAAACCCATTTGATTAATTTTTCCGCATAATCGCAAATGCGAATATTTGGAAATTTGAAAAATTCAAAAATTTGAAATTCGGAAATCCGTAAATTCTAAAATTCCTAAACTCAGAAAATTGGAAATCCGGAAAATCCAACAATCCGGAAATCCAAAAATTTTGAATATCCAAAAATAAGAACGAAAATCAAAAAAAAAAAAAAAAAAAATGAAAATCAGAAAATTCGGAGAATAACTAATAATAACTTAACTTTTACTAACTATTAAATTATAGGTATCGGAATTATTCCTTTCAAATTTGGCTGTTAGTCAACGTAATGAATGCGAATTTATCCGAAGCTATGAATTATCCGAAATAACGAATGCCGTATCTAAACGAATGGAACATAACAAATTAATAATAATAAATAATAATAATAATAAAAATGTTTTATTAATATTTATTATCAATTTGTTCCGTTCCAGTTGTTCAGATGCGGCATTTGTTATTTCGGATAAATTCGTATTCATTACATTGACTAACAGCCAAATTTGAAAGGAAATTCCAATACCTAGAATGTAATTAGTTATTATTAGTTAGCTATTGTTTCAAATTTAGAATTTTCAGATTTTTGAATTTACGAATTTCGATCATAACGAAAAAGGGTGAGCTCAGGCGTGTTCGCAACTCCACGCGCCCGCGCCCGTCAGGAAGCTGACACTCCGCAGCGCTAATCACAGGCGTTTCCCGATCTCTGAGGCTGCGGATCAGGAAATGTCTAACTGCCTTTGATTAGCGCTGCAGGGTGTCGGCTTCCTGGCAGGCGTGGGCGGAATGTCAGCTTCCTGGCGGGCACGTGGAGTTGCGAACACGCCTCAGCTCATCCTTAATAACGAATGACCCGAAAAACAAGAAAAAAAAAACAAATTAAATTTTTCGGCAATGCACATGTCTAATCACTCATGACCCCGGAACCTTTTTTTGTAGCCCGTGGCCGGCTTTCTCATGAGCCACTGGAATGCTTTCTGAAGCAGCGGGAGGGGACCACCCCCCCACCCCACCCCCCTTTCCCCTCCTGCCGTTCGCCGGTGTTTCTCTGGCTTCCCGTTTCCACCGGTTCACCGAGAAACGACCTGGCGGTGCGGCCGGCTGTTCCCATAGGCGATCAAAGAGTAAATACTCTATGATAACCTCTATGGCCGTGGAGGACCGGAGAGAAGTCATGACGTCACTTCCGGTCCAGGCTGGAAGTAAATAATTTATTTTAATTTTTTTTTACAGCAAAGAGATTAAAAGAAGAGATTTTGGGTCTTTTTGACCCCAGGTCTCTCCATAAAGGGGACCTGTCATCATCTGTCAAAGTGTCAATATTTTGTGTGGCCACCATTATTTTCCAGCACTGCCTTAACCCTCTTGGGCATGGAGGTCACCAGAGCTTCACAGGTTGCCACTGGAGTCCTCTTCCACTCCTCCATGATGACACCACGGAGCTGGTGGATGTTGGAGACCTTGCGCTCCTCCACCTTCCGTTTGAGGATGCTCAATAGGGTTTTGGACATGTCTCCCAGCAGCCAGCAGGTCCCAGAAAGCAGTTTCCACCTGATGCTGGCTGCTGGGAGGGTATTTGATTCTGGTGTTTGGATGGTTTTTGGTTTACTGTAAAAAAAAAAACTCACTTTAAATATAAATGGTCTGGTCCTGGTTCCCTGAGTGTAGCTACTAGCTACCCAGATTCGGCCATCCCTGCTGCTGACCCTTGACAGAGTGTTTGAACGACAGCGACTCCTCCCATCATTACAATTCATGGCAGGTCAGACTGGTCCCAGCAGTAGACACAATGGAGCATGTGCACAAGCAGTGGCAATACAGGACACAGTTCCCGCCCACTGCCCAGGCCATAGACATCACACAAGCAAGGACAATGGTGAAGGTAGACGACTGGCAGGTTGTACACCGGCCGACAAACAAGAGGAAGCCACTGAAGGTTCAACTGGCATCTTAATATGAATTAAATGTATTTAAATAAATAAAAGGCTCACAATTTTTATTTTATTTTGTTCGAGGGGTGGTTTACTGACAAGAATTGGAAATCAGTCTGACTTGTATTTCCCAGCAAGTAATAATACTCCAAACCACTAGATGGCGAGAGCGCACCCCTGTGGATAACTCAGAGGCCGTTATAAACTTCTACCACTAGATGGCGCACATCTGTGGAACATCGGAGCTCAAAGCCTGCAGATTCCAGGTCAGGACTGGAATGAGGCGCAACGAGAGCTACAGAGAGTCTCGCGACTCCCCTCAATATTACTGGATCCCCTTTCCCCATACAGCTTTCTTACTAAATGTAGGCCACTAATGCCCAGGGATTGGTAAAGAAACAAAACGGGGAAATTATCACAAATTTTGCCTTGGAGTTGCACCCCCCCCCCCCATTGTGGTTAATAAAACCATAAGCAATGGCTGGGGAGATGTCTATGCAGCCAATAGGAGGAGGCCAGTATAGGTGTAAAATGTCTTCCTGGGGGTCTTCTTTGGGAAATCAGTTCCTTTGCATATTATCGGCTCTCCCAGTTTTAGAGTCGGGCGTAAAACTGTTAACAGAACTTGAAGCTCTAAAGGAAGAAGTAGAACGGAGTTGTGTCTCCTATGACCATTATGCCGAATTATAGAAGTGAAACTCGATGCGCCTACAATGGTCCACCGTCTGTTCTTTAAACCTGTGCCAGCATGCCATGCAAATCTTGCAATCCCCCCCCCCCCCCCTGATTTACCGCAGCTCGCCTAGGGTGATTTGCAGAACGTAACCATGCCAGGAAAAGGCGCCAGCTGCAGTCCGAATCCCCGCATATTTCAAAATACCTTTCAGCTTCTTTGTTATCCGGGGTGAAGAGAATTCTGCCGCACAAAAAAAAAAAAACAGATTAGTAGCCCATTCATGCGCTTTCCATTCAGCCGCAGCTGGCCGGGGAGATGGACCTGGACAGAGTCCTGCAGCCATTGCTGGCCCAAAGGAGGTCCCCATGTCATCATTCATAGGGAGTGTGTGCTGAGCGCAACCTACAGGGGGCTCATTATATATAGATACATACATATATATATATATATATATATATATATATATATATATATATATACACACACACTCATACATACAGTGGGTAGAGAAAAGAAGCAACCCCTTATAGCATCCAAGGGAAAGATAGAACAACAACATGTCAGGAAAAAAGTAAAAAATAAATTTAAAAAAAACAGAATCACTGAGTTGTAAAAAGGATTCCCCCCCTTGTGTCAGTATTTAGGTCCAATGGAATCAGAGGCCACCATAACCTTGGCTAAACCCGATGATGCAAATATATAATATACGCTTCACCGAGCTCCGCTGTACTCCGGCCCGCAGCACGCGCTCCTTTCACCCTCATTGATTTTGTATTGTTTTTTTTTTTTTTTTTTTTAATCGTCCACCCGTGTTTATTGTTTATTGATTAGATGAACTCATCTCCAGGAAAGGAAGCGCCTTGGTCTGCAAAAAAAAAAAACGCGGCGATCGTAGTGTATAAATACGGCCGGATTATTCAACCAGGAGGAGAAAATTTTTCACGTTTTTTATGGTGTTCTATCGCTCGGCCATTGTTGGGTGTCCTGTGTGATGCTGCAGGTCTGCAGATACAAATCAACGTGTTACTGTACATCAGGGGCCCCCAAACTTCACAGTACGAGGGCCACATTATATATCTGCAGGCTGGAAAAACTCATTTTATATATAAATGCTCCCCCTTCCTTACATCAGGGATCGTATCAGAGTCCCATCAGAGTAATACTGTATAGCAGGGGGTCTCCAAACTATGGCCCTCCAGTTGTTCAGGAACTACAATTCCCATCATGCCTAGCCATGTCTGTGAACGTCAGAGTCTTACAATGCCTCATGGGACATGTAGTTCTGCAACAGCTGGAGGGCCGTAGTTTGGTGATCCCTGCTGTATAGTAATAGTTTGTGACTGTGGCAGGACATTAGAGTGTAAGCTTCTCTGGTACAGAGACTGATGGTGTATGTCACAGCTATATACAAGTATAATATTATTACAGTACATAAGTATTCACAGCCTTTGCCATGACTTTCAAAATTGAGCTCAGGTGCCTCCTGTTTCCACTGATCATCCTTGAGATGTTTCTACAACTTGATTGGATTCCACCTGTGGTAAATTCAATTGATTGGACATGATTTGGAGAGGCACACACCTGTCTATATAAGGTCCCATAGTTATCAGTACATGTCAGAGGACAAACCAAGCCATAAAGTCCAAGGAATTGTCTGTAGACCTCCAAGACAGGATTGTATGGAGGCACAGATCCGGAGAAGGGTACAGAAAATTTTCTGCAGCATTGAAGGTCCCAATGAGCACAGTGGCCTCCATCATCCGTAAATGGAAGAAGTTTGGAACCACCAGAACTCTTCCTAGAGCGGGCCGCCAGGTCAAACTGAGCAATCGGGGGAAAAGGGCCTTAGTCAGGGAGGTGACCAAGAACCCAATGGTCACGCTGACGGAGCTCCAGTGTTTCTCTGTGGAGTGAGGAGAACCTTCCAGAAGAACAACCATCTCTGCAGCACTCCACCAATCAGGCCCGTATGGTAGAGTGGCCAGATGGAAGACACTCCTCAGTAAAAGGCACATGACAGCCCTCCTGGAGTTTGCCAAAAGGCACCTGAAGGACTTTCAGACCATGAGAAACAAAATTCTCTGGTCTGATAAATCAAAGATTGAACCCTTTGGCCTGAATGGCAAGAGTCATGTCTGGAGGAAACCAGGCATCGCTCATCACCTGGCCAATACCATCCCTACAGTGAAGCATGGTGGTGGCAACATCATGCTGTGGGGATGTTTTTGAGCAGCAGGAACTGGGAGACTAGTCAGGATCGAGGGAAAGATGAATGCAGCAATGTACAGAGACATCCTTGATAAAAGCCTGCTCCAGAGTACTGTGGACCTCAGACTGGGGCGAAGGTTCATCTTCCAACAGGACAACAACCCTAAGCACATGATAGCCAAGATAACAAAGGAGTGGCTACGGGACAACTCTGTGAATGTCCTTGAGTGGCCCAGCCAGAGCCCAGACTTGAACCCGATTGAACATCTCTGGAGAGATCTAAAAAATGGCTGTACACCGACGCTCCCCATCCAACCTGATGGCGCTTGAGAGGTCCTGCAAAGAAGAATGGGAGATACTGGCCAAAAATAGGTGTGCCAAGCTTGTAGCATCATACTCAACAAGACTTGAGGCTGTAATTGGTGCCAAAGGAGCTTCACCAAAGTATTGAGCAAAGGCTGTGATACTTATGTACTTGGGAGGAGCCTGTGATCCTTATGTACATGGGAGGAGCCTGTGATCCTTATGTACATGGGATATTTTCATTTTTGCAAAGATTTCAAACAAACTTCTTTCATGTTGTCATTATGGGGGATTGTTTGTAGAAATTTGAGGAAAATAATGAATGTAATCCATTTCGGAATGAGGCTGTAACATAACAAAATGTGGAAAAAGTGAAGTGCTGTGAATACTTTCCGGATGCACCGTATAAGAATAATTTTGGGTCATTATGTATTTCGTAATATGTGTGTGCAGGGTGGGTAGTCTCAGTGTGGGGGACGAGGCCAATGGGATCTCAGGCTGGAAATAAATGCATGCTGATAAGGAGTGAAATGCACAATATTGCTTTTCAGGGTAAATTATTCATCCTCTAACATGGCAGAGATAATGAAGCCGAAAGCCCTGGCGTCAGCCATCCCCTGCAATAAACAGCCTTTTCTTCTGCATTCAGAGCCCAGGAGGAAGTCCACGGCTTGTTCTGGATCTGGAAAACTGTTCTGCAGGCATACAGGCAGTGACACAAATAGAAACTCAATAATGCAGTATCAGACCATATGGACGGGAGAAGTGGGTCAGGAGCTTCTTATCGGCTGCCTTGTGATTGTGCATAAAAGCACAGAACCTCAGCACAGGATGCTTCCCCCTCCATCCTGACAATACAAGTGAAAGCTTCTGCCTGAACTCCCTCATGAGCATCTCCCTCTGCCTGCCATGCAAAGAGGGCTCTGTAACCAATGTCTGACACAGATCAGCCCCTGCTGCAGCCGCAAAGCCTAACATTGCGACTTGCTACAAAGATGCAATTTTGCAGTCTGATTACTGAGGGAGGGGAGACTGAGGAAATGCTTCCTACTGTCTGCAGCAGACTGATGACGTCAGACTAGGCAAATTCACTGACCTAAGCTGAAGAATGTCTTTTTTAATGGTAACATTTTTTTTTTTTTCGTTGTGTACTCTTTTTATTGGGCTGTCAATCTTTTGCTAGAAGCTAAATCAGGCTTTCAGTGAGAGTGACTGTTGTGCAAGTTGCTGAGTTGGAGGGGTTATGCCTTAGATAGGCCTACGGGGTGGGCAGCTTACAGTGGCACAACACACCATATAGCCAGAATTATGTGGACCTCCCTCCAAATGACAGAGCGGAGGTGTTTGCAGTGAAGAGTCCTGTTTATTCTCCCTCATACTAAGACATTGTAGACAGTTGTGTTCTTCCAACCTCATGGTAACAGTTTGGTGAAGACTCTTCTGTTCCCAAAGGACTGTTACTCTGTACAAAGCCAGCTCCATAATGACATGGTTTGACCAGTTGGAACTTGAGTTCCAAGTTCCAGTTGGAAGTTAGTTCCAGTTAGAAGCGCCAAGTTTCAGTTGAAACTCGAGTTTGACCAGTTGGAACACGAGTTCCCAACCTCAGTCCTCAAGTACCTCAACAGGTTCATGTTTTCAGAGTTTCCTTCACCTTGCAAATGTGTTTTGCCTCAATATCAATGGCTTAGTGTTTATGACAGCTCTTTTATCGAAAGGAAATTAACAAAACATGGCCTATTGGGGGTATTTGGGGACTGAGGTTTGGAACCCCTGTTGTAGACAATTATGCTCTTCCAAGCTTGCGTTAACAGTTTGGTGAAGACAAATTTCTGTTCCACCATGACTATGCCCCTGTGTACAACGCCAGTTCCATAAAGACATGGTTTGACCAGTTTGGTGTGGAGGAACTCGAGTGTTATGCACAGAGCGTTGACCTCACCCCTACTGAACACCTTTGGGGTGAATAGGAATGAATCAGGTCTTCTCAACCAACATCTCCATAAAGACATGGTGTGACCAGTTTAGTGTGGAGGAACGCAAGTATCATGCACAGAGCCCTAACCTAATATCTACTGAACACCTTTGAGATGAATTGGAATGCCGACGGTGAGGCAGGTCTTCTCATCCAACATCAGTACCTGACCTCACAAAATGGTACAAGTTCCCAGACACCCTTCACAAACTTGTGGGAAGTCTTCCGAGAAGAGTAGAGGATGTTATAACCACAAAGGTGGTGGGAACAACTTCATATTAATGACCATGGGGGGGAGGAGGACAACTCTATATTAATGGCCATGTATTGAGAAGGTACCACTCAATATTGAAAACAAATAACTTAGTGTCAAGGCAATAATATGTGACAAAAAAAGGAGTTAATAACAAAATTGAATGGCCAGCAGCTGTGTAAATGTGGCTAAACAGCAACACTAAAGCTTAAAATGTGAACAGACACCGCGCTTGGCTTAAAAGATACAAAGAATAATGAATCAAACTTGAAAATTGTATAAATTCCCACAATCGTGAAATAAAAGTGCTCGTGCGCAATACGTGTTTTCCACTGTTTGGTGTTCAGACCAGGTGCCCCAACCCTAGATGTTGACCACCTAGCTCTAGTGTGGTCACTTGCGCTTTGTGGGGAACCAAGCCCCTAGATGGTATCTTTACTGGCCGGTCACACTGCAATTACTCCACAGATGGGGAAATAAATGACAGAGGGGGAGCCCATAGCGTAGAACCGTGATTTATTGGTAAAAAAGTAGCAAAACAAACATGGGTACACTCGCACTTTCCGGTGCCTGGTAATCCTGGAACCCGGTGTGTTCAGCATGTGTTTTTAGTAAGGGGCATAGTCCAGTCGACATCCACTGGTAACTTGCAGTGTTGGCTCGGTTCCCTGGATAGATTCATCGGGCGGATGTGGTGCCACGATGACGCGATCAAGCCTCAACGCGTTTCAGCCAATGAGAAAGGCCATCATCAGGAAGCTCTGGATGAAGCTCTCCCAGAGTTTCCTTATGATGGCCTCTCATTGGCTGAAATGCGTTGAGGCTTGATCAACCCAACACCAAATCCGCCCGAGGAATCTATCCAGGGAACCGAGCCAACACTGCAAGTGAGCAGTTACCATGTATGTTGGCTGGACTATTCCTTTACTAAAAACTCATGCTGAACACACCGGGTGCCAGGATTATCAGGCATCAGAACATGTGAGTGTACCAATGTTTGTTTAGCTACTTTTTTACCAATAAATTATGGTTTTACGCCATGGGCTCCCCCCTCTGTCATTTCCTTCCCTATCTATGGAGTACTTGCAGTGTGACCGGCCAGTAAAGGTACCATCTATGGGCTTAGTTCCCCACAAAGCGCAAGGGACCACACTAGGGATAGGTGGTCAACATCAAGGGTGAGTGCACATCCATGTGGGGCACCTGGTCTGAACACCAAACAGTGGAGCACATATGGATCTATTATTGTGTAATTGAGCATGAGCACTTTTTCTTCATGATTGCAGGACTTTATACATCAAGTTTGATTCATTATTCTTTGTATTTTTAAGCCAAGTGCAGTGTCTGTTCACATTTTACAACTCAATATTAATGGCTATGGAGGAAGGTGGCAAATCCATATTAATGGCCATGGGGGTACAGAGGACAACTTCATATTAATGGCCATGGGGGTACAGAGGACAACTTCATATTAATGGCCATGGGGGTACAGAGGACAACTTCATATTAATGGCCATGGGGGAACAGAGGACCACTCCATATTATTGGCCATGGGGGAACAGAGGACCACTCCATATTATTGGCCATGGGGGAACAGAGGACCACTCCATATTATTGGCCATGGGGGAACAGAGGACCACTCCATATTATTGGCCATGGGGGAACAGAGGACCACTCCATATTATTGGCCATGGGGGAACAGAGGACCAATCCATATTATTGGCCATGGGGGAACAGAGGACAACTTCATATTATTGGCCATGGGGGAACAGAGGACCGCTCCATAATATTGGCCATGGGGGAACAGAGGACCACTCCATATTATTGGCCATGGGGGAACAGATGATCCCTCCATATTATTGGCCATGGGAAAACAAAGGTACCACTCCATATTAGTGGCCATGGGGAAATAGAGGACCACTCCATATTAATGGCCATGGGGGAACACAGGACCACTCCATAATATTGACCATGGGGGGAACAGAGGACAACTCCATATTAATGGCCATGGGGGAACAGAGTGCAACTTCATATTAATGGCCATAGGAGAAAAGAGGCAATTTCATATTATTGGCCATGGGATAAGGGGTGCAACTCCATATTAATGGGCATAGGGGGACTGGGGACAAGTCTGTATAAATGCCATGCAGGATAGGGGTACAACTCCATATTAATGGTCATGAAGGAAGAGGGACCATGCCATAATAGCAGCCATAGGTTTGGCATGGGATGTCCAAGCTCATATCAGTGTGATGGTCAGCTATTCATAGACTTTAGGCCATAAAATGTAACTGCCGGGCTCTGAATAGTACAGCCACCTTCTTTTGCTACTCTAAGGTAAAGAAAGGGGGGTTGTCAAAAAGAGTATGTTCATTAATATGCAATTTCCCGGCAGGCAGAACAGATCCTACATATATGAGTCCCAACTGTGTATTTAGCCGTTTGGCTGGAGGTGGCCTTTAAAAAAGAAACAACCAGAACTTGCGGCGACTTCCACTTTTCTCCATCTCCCGGTTTGCTCCCGGGCTGACCTGCACCTTAAGAAATGCCTTCAAATTACCTCGGCAGACAAATATTACCGCAGCCAAGGTGGGAGCTTTTGTAGCGAGAAATGATGTGTAATTTTCAGAAATGTTAGCAGTGCATCAATTCGCCAGGCTGAGGCAGGCAGCGAGCGAGAGAGATGATGGATAGATAGTGGAGGAAGCTGCAGCCAAAGACTCAACTCTGCCCGACGGTAAAAGAAAAAAAAAATCAGAAAGAGCTACAGATGAGATGAATTTCTGTCAGGGACCGACATAACGAAGCCTTGATATTGGCAGCGGGAATGTATTGCCCCCCCTCCATCCCCCACCCCTCCTCGCTTTTCATCTCTGTCTACAAAGATGGAGGAAAGGGCTGCTTTATCATTAAAATTATACAATATATTTCTGCTCATACGTGCTAAAAAAAACAAAAAAAACAAACAAAATAAAATTTGCATCCACCCAGGCGGTAAGATACGGGGCAAGGAGGGTTAATCAGCTGCAGAAATATTGAAATAACCGCGCGAGTCGCAGGAAATGTGGGCATGAATAAACATTGCGGAAAGTGAGGGAGATAGAACAAGGGGGGGGGTTCAAATATAAATATAACAAGAGCCAATATCAGGATTTATTTCAGGACGGACACCAAGAATATTAACACAGCAACTTCCAATTTTAACACCATACAGTCATATTTTTTTTTTGGTTCCAGTGCATGAACATCAAACTCTTATGCCCCGTACACACGGTCGGATTTTCCAATGGAAAATGTCCGATCGGAGCGTGTTGTCGGAAATTCCGACCGTGTGTGGGCTCCATCGGACATTTTCCATCAGATTTTCCGACACACAAAGTTGGACAGCAGGAGATAAAATTTTCCGACAACAAAATCCGTTGTCGGAAATTCCGATCATGTGTACACAAATCCGATGGACAAAGTGCCACGCATGCTCAGAATAAATAAAGAGATGAAAGCTATTGGCCACTGCCCCATTTATAGTCTTGACGTACGTGTTTTACGTCACCGCGTTTAGAACGATCGGATTTTCCGACAACTTTGTGTGACCGTGTGTATGCAAGACAAGTTTGAGCCAACATCCGTCGGAAAAAATCCTAGGATTTTGTTGTCGGAATGTCCGAACAAAGTCCGACCGTGTGTACGGGGCATTAAAGGGTCACAATTTATTGAAAACTGGTCATGGAGCTAGGAGGTGCTCTAGAGAGTTGGTGACATCTCCTGCCAGCCCCCTGCCCCTTGGAGAAATAAAAGGCACTGTCCAGGGTGAACTTAAAGTGGCATTAATCCCAGAAACCAAGATATTTTTCAACTACTTTTAACAGGCCAAGCCGTCCAATAAAAATGGCAGTTAGAGAGTGTGTTACCATGGCTATTTTAGTGATTTTCTTTATAGCATAAATATATGGAATAATACATTTTTGATACCATCTAGAATCCACAAGTTGGGCTTCCTCTATTCAACTGCTAATTAACTTGTTTAACTGGTTTCTAAAGGTTAGTAAAAGAGTAAAGCCTGGTACACACTAGGATTTTTTTTTCTGGTTGAACAAATAAAAACGGTCAGCTCTGGTCGGACCTGCTACACTAAAGATCCAGATCCCCCCACAGAGCTGTTGTATTTTGACAGAGGGACACCCGGATGACGTGCCTCCCCCCCCAGAACACTCCGATCAGTGCTCAGTATGCTGGCTGGACAGACTGCCATACACATGGGTCGAATGTCTGTCAGTTTTGTTTTTTTAATGTCACCTGGCATTCTGCTCGTGTGTACGGGGCTTAAGTCATGTTTTCACTACCATCTAAAATTCACAAGCTGGGCTTCCTCCGTTCAAATGCTACTTAACTAGTTTAACTGGGTTGTAAAGGCTAGTGAAAGAGTAAGTTATGTTTCTAAAACCATCTAGAATCCAGAAATTGGGCTCTCTCTATTCAAATGCTAGATAAAATCTTTAACTGGTTCAAAGAGTCTAGTTAAACAGTCATGCTTCTGCTACCATCTAGAATCCACAAACTGGGGTCCCCTCTATTCAAATGCTGATTAACTTATGTGACTGGTTCATAAAAGCCTAGTTACACAGTTGGTCATGTTTTTGCTACCATCTAGAAATCAGGAGCTGGGCTACCACTATTAAAATGCTAATTAACTTGTGTAACTGGTTCCTAAAGGCTAGTTAAACAGTCATGTTTCTGTTTTGTAAAGGCTGGTTAAACAGTTAGCCATGTTTTGGCTACCATCAAGAATCCACAAGCTGGGCTTCCTCTATTCAAATGCTAATTAACTTGTTTCACTGGTTCATAAAGGATAGATAAACAGTTAGTCATATTTTTGCTACCACCTAGAATCCAGGAGCAGGACTTCCTCTATTCAAATACTGATTAACTTATGTCATTGGTTCATAAAGGCTAGTTACGCAGTTGGTCGTGTTTTTGCTACCATCTAGAAATCAGGAGCTGGGCTACCACTATTAAAATGCTAATTAACTTTATTAACGGGTTCCTAAAGGCTAGTTAAACAGTCATGTTTCTGCTACGGTTCGTAAAGGCTGGTTAAGCAGTAAGCCATGTTTTGACTACAATCAAGAATCTACAAGCTGGGCTTCCTCTATTCAAATGTTAATTAGCTTATTTCACTGGTTCATAAAAGGATAGATAAACATTTATATTTTTGCTACCATGTAGAATCCAGGAGCTGGACTACCACTATTCAAATGCTAATTAACTTGTTTAACTAGTTTGTAAATGTTAGTTAGACAGCTGGTTATGTTTCTGCTACCATCTAGAATCCAGGAGCTAAACTACCACTAATCAAATGCTAATTAACTTGTTTAGCTGCTTTGTAAAAGGCTAGTTAAAAGTCATGTTTCTGCTACTATCTAGAATCCACAAGCTTGGCTTCCTCTATTCAAAAGCTAATTAACTTGTTTAATAGGTTCACAAAGACTAGTTAAAACGGTAAGTCACGTTTCTGCTACCATCTAGAATCCAGGAGCTGGGCTACCACTATGCAAATGCTGAATTAACTTGTTTAACTGACTTGTAAAGGCTAGGATACAGGAGGTGATGTAGGTATAAAATGGGGGGGGGGGGGGGGCAAGAAATTAGATGACGCAGCCATGTGCTGAACAAACGGTGGGGGCAGACTGTGCATCTCCATGTGGTCATATAGCTTTGGTATTCTAAGTTGGCCGACTGTTCAGGAGATACGTTTAACGAACAGAGATATTCAAAGCAAACACTAGTCTTGATGAATCCGAGTAGCAAGGAGAGATCTTAATATTGGATAGACTTTCCATGGAAGGGGCTGAGTTAGGGTACCTCTAGGACAGTGATGGCGAACCTTGGCACCCCAGATGTTTTGGAACTACATTTCCCATGATGCTCAGCTACACTGCAGTGTAGTTGAGCATCATGGGAAATGTAGTTCCAACACATCTGGGGTGCCAAGGTTTGCCATCACTGCTCTAGGGTATAGGAAAGTATCCAATACTAAGAAGGCCCACCAATCAATACTGCTCCATGTAGGTCTATAGGTCTATAGAAGAGAGCTTCATATTAGGTCAGACTCTTGAGTAGGCAGAAGGTTCCATAAGAAGAAGACCTGGGTAGAAGGAAGGTCTGTGCCAGAAAGAAAGATGGAACTTCGTCTGGGGATGACCCTAAACATACACTACGAGACAGGGCTGGACTGGGACAAAAATTTGGCCCTGGACTTCCTCATCACTGGCCCACTTTAATTTTGAGTGTCCCCAACAGCGTCCCCCTTACATCAGAGTGTCCCCAACAGCGTCCCCCTTACATCAGAGTGTCCCCAACAGCGTCCCCCTTACATCAGAGTGTCCCCAACAGTGCCCCCCTTACATCAGAGTGTCCCCAACAGCGTCCCCCTTACATCAGAGTGTCCCCAACAGCATCCCCCTTACATCTGAGTGTCCCCAACAGCGTCGCCTTACATCAGAGTGTCCCCAACAGCGCCCCCCTTACATCATAGTGTCCCCAACAGCGCCCCCCTTACATCATAGTGTCCCCAACAGCGCCCCCCTTACATCAGAGTGTCCCCAACAGCATCCCCCTTACATCAGAGTGTCCCCAACAGCGTCCCCCTTACATCAGAGTGTCCCCAACAGCATCCCCCTTACATCAGAGTGTCCCCAACAGCGCCCCCCTTACATCAGAGTGTCCCCAACAGCGTCCCCCTTACATCAGAGTGTCCCCAACAGCGTCCCCCTTACATCAGAGTGTCCCCAACAGCATCCCTCTTACATCAGAGTGTCCCCAACAGCGTCCCCTTACATCAGAGTGTCCCCAACAGCATCCCCCTTACATCAGAGTGCCCCCAACAGCATCCCCCTTACATCAGAGTGTCCCCAACAGCATCCCCCTTACATCAGAGTGTCCCAATCAGCAGCTCCCTTCAAATCAGAGTCCCCACCAGCAGCCCACTTCACATCAGTGTCCTCCCTCTCCTCCCCCACCCACATGTACTCACAGTTTTGAAGGCAGCTACTCGTTCCTCTCTCCAGTCATGTGATAACAAGTGATAGGGGAGAGAGGAAGGAAAGTCTGCCGTTGGCCCATCTCCCCCTCCAGGCTGGAGGGAGCATAACGCCTAATGCTCTCTCCAGCATATGACGGAAGCTGCTCCTCCTGACAGGCGTGAAATTGTGATCACTCACTGTCAGAGAGGAGCGGCTCCAGGACCGCACCTGGCTGGCCCACTGAGCCATCGGCCCACCGGGAATCTCCTGGTAGTCCCGATGGCCAGCACATGCCTGCTACGAGACCACCCAACTTCCTGCAAATGCTTGAGTAGAGCCTGGAGTCCTGTTAGTACTGAAAACCATGAACTATAACCCAAGCTAACTAACTTTTTAGTGTGCCCCATCCCCCACATTTAAACCTTTTTTATTTATTTTTTTCACCTGGCAAACCTGCCAGTAACACACTTCCTGTCTTAGGGTGTGTCCACTCTGGATGGAGAAGCAATGGAGATACCTTTGGACAGCAGAATTTTTAGTCTGGGGAGTGTTATACTAGCAGATTTAAATACACCAACAAATTAAAGCCAAAATCCAACTAACACTTTATGAGCATTTACAATGTTTTTTCCCTTTTGGGATAAAGGGTTTACCTAAATGCAGGGCTTTTTTTCGAAAAGAAAAGGTGCAGGTACTCCCCGCTTCCAAGTCACCCCTTAACTCTACCTACCTCCAAGCACCGTCCCTTGGTTGCACCCCTCTCACTACCACCCCTTTAAGAGAATAACCCCCCCCCCACAACAATAGACACCCCCCACTCCCGCCACAAAACCCAGCAACAATAGATCCCCACAAACAAATACCCCCCAGCAACAATAGACCCAACCAACAACAGATCTCCCAGCAGCCAGCAACAACAGACTCCACCCTCAACAGTAGATCGCTCTCAGCAACAACTGAACCCCCCAGCAACATCAGACCCCTTTAGGAACAGTAGACCTCCCCTGCAACAATAGATCCCCTCCAGTGACAATAGATCCCCCCTCAGTGACAATAGACCCACCAGCAGCCAGCATCAATAGACTCTCCAGCACCCCTTGCCATTGCTTACATTCAGTGATGGAGGTGCCGGAACTGCGTTCCCCCCACATCCCTGCTAAAAAAAAGCCCTGCCTAAATGAATAAAAGCTGATCACGATAAGCACCCCTTTCAGTGGTAAATGGTTTTGCCCCAACCCTCTCACTACCATGTTTGCTGGACAGCTTGGTCTGGTAAAGGAAGTTGAAAAATACCTGACTTATTGGCCAGATGACCAGGCGAAAATGAAGGAAAAGAAAGCCTAAAACAAATGCAGCCATCACATTTAAGAATTGATAAGCTATAATCTATACAATTCTTTATTTCGGGTTTGGTACCACTTTACCTCGATAACATCTGTACTGATAATCGAAATTTAGGTTTTGGACAGAACAACCCCTTAAAAAATCACAGTTGCCATCTGTCTCTCACATCTGGTGCCGGAACTCGGTAATATCTCCCATTTCCAATAATGTAGAAATAAAATTCCTTCAGATTTAAATTTTTAAAGTTAATTATTTTCAGGTTAATGGACTGCAGGCCATTCATGTTCATATCAGACAATTCAGCATTCAGTTGTTCTGTGTTTCCATTATGGATTTAGGGAAAGAAAGGAAAGGAAGGTCTGACGGCTTTTATCCTCCTGTAGGACAGTCGTGGTGGTGAAATCTGTGATACTGAGCAAAATCGGTGAAACACGGATCTGTGTGCACTGACCACGCACAGCTCTGCTTAAAGGCCAAGTCCAACTTTTACAAAAAATAATACATATATTAGCAGGATTTTTTACATTATATATATATATATATATATATATATATATATATATATATATATACATATACATACACACAGTGCTTTACCCATTCTGTACTCCCAAACATAACACATTTGACCCCCCCCCCCCACATTATGTATGTTTCCCAGACCCCTGCACTATGTACCTTACATACTTCTGATGGAACAAAAACATAGGGGGAAAGTACCCCAACAAAAAGTAGGTATAGAGTGAGGTCTCTCTATAGCTACTTTTTGTTGCAGTACTTTCCCCCTATGTTTTTTTCTCAGCATGTACTTTAAGTATGTTGACCCACACCTCAAAACAGTGGAATAATGGATGCTTAATACCGCCCTCCTCCCCCCCTCCAAGGATGTTACATGTACATTCCATACTTCTGAACCCTGCACTTTCTGCATTATCCATTCCTTACCCTCACACACCATGTATGTTACCCACCCCGGTCCCATGACCTATGTACATTACATACTGTTCTGACCCCTGCGCTATGTACAATACATACTTCTGACCCCTGAACTACGTACATTCCATACTTCTGACCCATGAACTACATACTTTCCATACTTTTGACCCCTGCACTTTGTGCATTATCCATTCCTTACCCTCACACACTATGTATGTTACTCACCCCAGTCCCCTGACCTATGCACATTACATACTGTTCTGACCCCTGCACTATGTACATTCCATACTTCTGACCCCTGCACTATGTACATTCCATACTTCTGACCCCTGCGCTATGTACATTCCATACTTCTGACCCCTGCGCTATGTACATTCCATACTTTTGACCCCTGCATGTAAATTATCCATTCCTTACCCTCACACACTATATATATTACCCACCCCAAACCCCTGCACTGTGTACGTTGCATACTGTTCTGACCCCTGCACTATGTACATTACATACTTCTGACCCCTGCGTTATGTACATTCTATACTTGTGACCCCTGCACTGTGTACACTGCATACTTCTGCCCCCTGCACTATGTACATTGCATACTTCTGACCCCTGCACTACGTACATTGCATACTTCTGACCCCTGCACTATGTACATTACATACTTCTTCCCCTCTGCACCATGTAGGGTACGTTACATACTTCTGACCCCTGCACTATTTATTTTACTTACTCTTTACCCCTGCACTGTTTATGTTACATACTTCTTACCCCTGCACTATGTACATTACATACTTCTGACCCCTGCACTATGTACATTACATACTTCTGACCCCTGCACTATGTACATTACATACTTCTGACCCCTGCACTATGTACATTACATACTTCTGACCCATTGTACTATGTAGAGTATGTTACATACCTCTGACTCGTTGTACTATGTAGAGTATGTTACATACTTCTGACCCCTGCACTTTGTGTATTACCCACTACTTACCCCCACACATAACACATTTGACCCCCCCCCACCACCACACACACACTATACATGTTACCCACTCCAGACCCCTGCACTGTGTACATACTTCTGACTCCTGCACTCTATGAAGACTCGCATTTTAAGACCCTCGAACTGTTAGCACAATTTTGCCACACCTGCCATTGTGGTGCACTATGTGCACCGCTATTAGCCTCGCCCCCTACCCTGCCTCAATTCCCAGAAATTCTGATTCTCAAATAATCTCAGGTATGGGGAAGAAGTGGAAAAAAATTTTAAGGGTCTAAGGGTCTGGACGAAAAATGGGGGAAGAAGGGGGGGAGGGGAAGAAGTGGTGGGGAGGGGGTTGAGGAAAAAAATGGAAGACGACAATCAGGAGAGATGGGTAGCTGGATGGGGAAGGAAGGAGTGGATGGGGGGGGGGGTATGGTGCAGGGGGCCCGTTGGACCCCCATGATGGGTTCTTAGCCTCACATACACTTTCACCGTTTGAGTAGCGCAGCCAAATTTCTAAATTGTTGCCAAATTGCTGGTAAAATATGAGAAGTTACAATGCAGAGTAAGAACAGAAGATACAAACTCCATGTATGAAATGTCCTTGGAGGGGATGTAACCCAGGACCCCGGGGGGGGCTAACTATTGGTAAAGCTGCAGTCCCTTGATTATCGATCGCCAACGTTCGCTATAATTCCACCAATCAGGAGAGGAGGATAAAGATTTCATTTTTACTAATAGCCGTCCAAATAATATAATGCCAGGGATTGAAACAAAATTAGAGAAAGATTAAAGTTAATTCTTGCCTAAAGCAGCCTTTACATAAAGAAAACACTTAGCATAAGCTTCATATTCAGGTCAATATAACCCAACGATGGATTGTGAAATGTGTAAGAAGCGCGCACTCGGGAAACACAATGTGGATTTAGGGAAGAGGACGAGGGGGAGGGGACACAAACCAGTTTCCTTTTCTGCTGCTGTGATCTGTCTTCCTGTAGGAGGGTGGCTACGTTCATTCTACAAGGTCCCATTGCATGTAGGAACAAAACCCCCTTGCTTTGGTCCCACTGTATGTAGGAACGTAGCCACACTGCCTTGGTCCCATTGTATGTAGGGACGTAGCCACACTGCCTTGGTCCCATTGTATGTAGGGACGTAGCCACACTGCCTTGGTCCCATTGTATGTAGGGACGTAGCCACACTGCCTTGGTCCCATTGTATGTAGGAGCGTAGCCATCCTGCCTTGGTCCCATTGTATTTAGGAACATTGCCACTCTCCTTGGTCTCGCTATATGAAGGAACGTAGCCACTCTACCTTGGTCCCATTGTATGTAGGAACGTAGCCACCCAGCCTTGGTCCCATTGTATGTAGGAGCGTAGCCACCCAGCCTTGGTCCCACTGTATGTGGGAACATTGCCACCTTGCCTTGGTCCCACTTTATGAAGGAACATAGCCACCCAGCCTTGGTCCCACTGTATGTAGGAGCGTAGCCACCCTGCCTTGGTCCCACTGTATGTGGGAACATTGTCACCTTACCTTGGTCCCGCTATATGAAGGAAAGTAGCCACCCTGCCTTGGTCCCATTGTATGTAGGAGCGTAGCCACCCTGCCTTGGTCCTATTGTATGTAGGAACGTAGCCACCCTGCCTTGGTCCTATTGTATGTAGGAACGTAGCCACCCTGCCTTGGTCCCACTGTATGTGGGAACATTGGCACCTTGCCTTGGTCCTGCTATATGAAGGAACATAGCCACCCTGCCTTGGTCCCATTGTATGTAGGAATGTAGCCACCCTCTCTTGGTCCTATTGTATGAAGGAGCATAGCCACCCTGCCTTGGTCCCATTGTATGTAGGAATGTAGCCATCCTGCCTTGGTGCTATTGTATGAAGGAACATAGCCACCCTGCCTTGGTCCCATTGTATGTAGGAATGTAGCCCCCCTGCCTTGGTCCCATTGTATGAAGGAACATAGCCTCCCTGCCTTGGTCCCACTGTATGTAGAAATGTAGCCATCCTCTCTTGGTGCCATTGTATGAAGGAACATAGCCTCCCTGCCTTAGTCCCATTGTATGTAGGAAAATAGCCCCCCTGCCTTGGTCCCATTGTACGTAGGAGCGTAGCCACCCTGCCTGGTCCCATTGTATGTAAGAATGTAGCCACCCTGCCTGGTCCCATTGTATGTAAGAAATGTAGTCACCCTCTTGGTCCCATTGTATGAAATAACATAGCAACCCTGCCTTGGTCCCATTGTATGTAGGAATGTAGCCCCCCTGCCTTGGTCCCACTGTATGTAGAAATGTAGCCCCCCTGCCTTGGTCCCATTGTATGTAGGAGCGTAGCCACCCTGCCTTGGTCCCATTGTATGTAGGAGCGTAGCCACCCTGCCTTGGTCCCATTGTATAGGAGCGTAGCCACCCTGCCTTGGTCCCGCTATATATGTAGGAACATAGCCACCCTCTCTTGGTCCCATTGTATTTAGGAATGTAGCCACCCTGCCTTGGACTAAATGCCTGAAAACTGAAGCTCTACCCTTGACACTAAGGGGTTGACATACTAAAAGCAAAAAAGGGGCTGCTCTGCCAGCAGAACGTCACTTCTTTTGCTTAGCTCTGGGGAAAATTCCCTTTGCAAAGTGCAACTTCCCTTGCAAAGTGGACGGTTTTTGCCGATAGTTAATCAAGTCTTTGCACGAAGCAAACCGTTTGGTGACAGAAATGCTAAGAAATGGTTGGAGAATTAAGTTGCCATTGTGCTTTAAACGTGGACTTCTCCTTTAAGACCGATTTGACCATTTTTTTTTTTTTAGTCCAGATTTTTATGAAAAATTATTTCCTTTTCATGGAATTTGTGTTTATTTATGAAACCCGCCAAACGGGGGTCATGCAGCCATACTCAATGCAAATAGCGCGTCGCGGCATTCTTCTCTAAGGTTATTATTCCGTACGTCTCGCCCTCCAGCAGTGTATTTCTCCCTCTCTCTCTCTCTCCTCTCTAACCTACGTGCCGAGTATGATTCCTGCGTCGGCTTTCACACAATTCCGCGGCAGAAAGTCTCTTAATATATGAAATGTCGTCTTAATTCCCATCACGTCCCGATCGCTGAAAGCGGAGAAAATGAGCTTGGAAGAAAAAAAAAAAAAGCACAGACTTGGGAAGCCATGTGAAAACCCTTCTAAGCCCCGTCCGTTGGGAGCCCCCCCACTCCGTCCGGACGCGGCACGCCAAGCCCAGCGCGTGTCGCCTGCGGCGCCGACACAGTTAACCAACATTTATTTAAAGCAGTGACACGTTACCGAGGATTGTCTAATGTTTTGTTTTTTTTTTCCCTGACAGGCAAAAAAAAAAAGATTATCTTGAGATTATATTAGTGACCTTTCCCTACCGAACAGGTTAAATTACGCAGAGACGCCGTAATACAAATGTAAGGGGGGGGGGAGATAAAAAAACGGGGCCTGCAAATGAAGAGTAATGGGAGCGCTAAGCACAGTTAGGCTCGCAGAGCGAGACAGGCGCCATAAATAACAAAATACTACTGCGAGGAACAACAAGCTATAATTACATCTGTACGGGTAA
Organism: Lithobates clamitans; assembly: GCA_037952925.1. Lineage (NCBI taxonomy): Eukaryota > Metazoa > Chordata > Amphibia > Anura > Ranidae > Lithobates > Lithobates clamitans. Next base: position 59,405 of record JBBGZY010002704.1, read on the forward strand.
TGTATACACGCCTATATATAAAAGGAGGCATGTGCATGCAAGGCCAGGAATATGCCACCGTTATTACTGATGTGCCAGCAAACGTGCCCCCCCCCCCCACCCGATTTTAACCGAATGGCTTCTGGCCTCTGAGCCATTCATCACACAATAGCATGTGCGTTGCTGCTACACCAGACAATGCTTTAGCTGGACTCGTATTGCCGGGTATTAGTGCGTCATCTCATTGGAACTGACCATTGGGGGGGGGGGGTGAGCCGACTGTGGAGCTGGAGGGGGCAGGAGGCAGAGAGGATTGCTGGAAGAAGCAGAGCCAGAGCTGACCGTGGTGGGAAAGAGGAGGAGGAGGTGGTAGAATGATGGACATGGACTTAGAGGGGGGGGTATAGAGAGGCAGAATGGCAACTGGCCATCAACGTTGGGGGCATACAGAAAGCCAAGTGAAAGCGCAAGGGGATGAAGGGGAGAGAAAAGGGGACAGTGTGGGGGGGGGGGGGGGGGTGAGAGAAGAGAAGGCAGAGGAGAGAGATTGACAGAGAGGAGAGGATCGGGGCCAGGGGAAGAGAGGAGAGGATCAGGGACCAGGGGAAGAGAGGAGAGGATCAGGGACCAGGGGAAGAGAGGAGAGAATCAGGGGCCAGGGGAAGAGAGGAGAGAATCAGGGACCAGGGGAAGAGAGGAGAGAATCAGGGACCAGGGGAAGAGAGGAGATAATCAGGGACCAGGGGAAGAGAGGAGAGGATCAGGGACCAGGGGAAGAGAGGAGAGGATCAGGGACCAGGGGAAGAGAGGAGAGAATCAGGGGCCAGGGGAAGAGAGGAGAGGATCAGGGGGCCAGGGGAAGAGAGGAGAGGATCAGGGGCCAGGGGAAGAGAGGAGAGGATCAGAGGCCAGGGGAAGAGAGGAGAGGATCAGGGGCCAGGGGAAGAGAGGAGAGGAACAGGGACCAGGGGAAGAGAGGAGAGGATCAGGGGCCAGGGGAAGAGAGGAGAGGATCAGGGGCCAGGGGAAGAGAGGAGAGAATCAGGGGCCAGGGGAAGAGGAGAGGATCAGGGACCAGGGGAAGAGAGGAGGGGAAGAGAGGATAGGATCAGGGACAAGGGGAAGAGAGAAGAGGATCAGGAACTAGGGGAAGAGAGGAGAGGATCACAGACCAGGAGAAGAGAGGAGAGGATCACGGACAAGAGGGAGAGAGGAGAGGATCACGGAAGAGGAAAAGAGAGGATAGGATCAGGAACCAGGGGAAGAGAGGAGAGGATCAGGAACCAGGGGAAGAGAGGAGAGGATCAGGGACCAGGGAAGAGAGGAGAGGTTCATGGACCAGTATTAGAGGAGAGGATCAAAGAAGAGGCAAAGAGAGGAGAGGATCAGGAACCAAGGGAAGAGGAGAGGATCGTGGACCAGGGGAAGAGAGGAGAGGATCAGGAACCAGGAGAAGAGAGGAGAGGATCAGGAACCAGGAGAAGAGAGGAGAGGTTTACGGATGAGGTGAAGAGAGGAAAGGATCACGGACCAGGTGAAGAGAGGAAAGGATCACGGACGAGGTGAAGAGAGGAAAGGATCACGGACGAGGTGAAGAGAGGAAAGGATCACGGACGAGGTGAAGAGAGGAAAGAATCATGGATGAGGTGAAGAGAGGAAAGGATCACAGAGCAGGGGAAGAGGCAAGAAGACCATGGACCAGGGGTGGAGAGGAAAGGATCATGGACCATGGGAACAGAGCAGAGATCATGGGCTAGGGAAAAAAAGGAGATGATCACCGACTTGAGGAAGAGAGGATCATGCCCTGGGGGAAGAGAGGAGAGGACCATGAACCAGGAGAAGAAAGGATCACGGATCGGGGGACGAGAGGAGAGGATCACAAACCTGGGGAAGAGAGAAAAGGATGATGGGCCATGGGAAGGGAGAAGAGGATAATGGACCAGGGGAAAAGAAGGGAGGATCACAGACCAGGAGAAATGAAAAGGTCACAGACTAGGGAAAGAGGAGAGGATCAGAAACCAAATAGGAAAAGAGGGTTTGGGACTTTGTGTGAGGCGTGTTACCAAAAGTTGATGCAGTGAACGGGACCTATGGGTGAATACATTGATCCATACACCAAAGGTAAATGCACATGTAAAAGAGCACTTTATTAAGGCATATAATCATAGTTGTAACCATGTTGCAGAAGGGTCAAAGCAGCACAGAATCACAGACCAGGGGAAGAGAGGAGAGGATCGTGGACCAGGGGAAGAGAGGAGAGGATCACAGACTAGGGAAAGAGGAGAGAATTGTGGACCAGGGGAAGAGAGGAGGAGATCAAGGACCAGGACAAGAGAGATGATGATGGACCAGGAGAAGAGAGGAGAGGATTACTGACCATGGGAAAAGAGGAGAGGATCACTGACCATAGGAAAAGAGGAGAGGATCGCTGACCATGGGAAGAGAGGAGAGGATCATGAACCATGGGAAGAGAGGAGAGGATCACGAACCATGGGAAGAGAGGAGAGGATCACGAACCATGGGAAGAGAGGAGAGGATCACGAACCATGGGAAGAGAGGAGAGGATCACGAACCATGGGAAGAGAGGAGAGGATCACAGACCATGGGAAGAGAGGAGAGGATCACAAACCATGGGAAGAGAGGAGAGGATCACGAACCATGGGATGAGAGGAGAGGATCACGAACCATGGGAAGAGAGGAGAGGATCACGGACCATGGGAAGAGAGGAGAAAATCACGGACCATGGGAAGAGAGGAGAGGATCATGAACCATGGGAAGAGAGGAGAGGATCACGAACCATGGGAAGAGAGGAGAGGATCACGGACCATGGGAAGAGAGGAGAGGATCACGAACCATGGGAAGAGAGGAGAGGATCACGGACTATGGGAAGAGAGGAGAGGATCACGGACCATGGGAAGAGAGGAGAGAATCACGGACCATGGGTAAAGAGGAGAGGATCACGGACCATGGGAAGAGAGGAGAGGACCACGGACCATGGGAAGAGAGGAGAGGACCACAGACCAGGGGAAGAGAGGAGAGGATCACGGACCATGGGAAGAGAGGAGAGGATCAGGGGCCAGGGGAAGAGAGGAGAGGATCAGGGGCCAGGGGAAGAGAGGAGAGAATCAGGGGCCAGGGGAAGAGGAGAGGATCAGGGACCAGGGGAAGAGAGGAGGGGAAGAGAGGATAGGATCAGGGACAAGGGGAAGAGAGAAGAGGATCAGGAACTAGGGGAAGAGAGGAGAGGATCACAGACCAGGAGAAGAGAGGAGAGGATCACGGACAAGAGGGAGAGAGGAGAGGATCACGGAAGAGGAAAAGAGAGGATAGGATCAGGAACCAGGGGAAGAGAGGAGAGGATCAGGAACCAGGGGAAGAGAGGAGAGGATCAGGGACCAGGGAAGAGAGGAGAGGTTCATGGACCAGTATTAGAGGAGAGGATCAAAGAAGAGGCAAAGAGAGGAGAGGATCAGGAACCAAGGGAAGAGGAGAGGATCGTGGACCAGGGGAAGAGAGGAGAGGATCAGGAACCAGGAGAAGAGAGGAGAGGATCAGGAACCAGGAGAAGAGAGGAGAGGTTTACGGATGAGGTGAAGAGAGGAAAGGATCACGGACCAGGTGAAGAGAGGAAAGGATCACGGACGAGGTGAAGAGAGGAAAGGATCACGGACGAGGTGAAGAGAGGAAAGGATCACGGACGAGGTGAAGAGAGGAAAGGATCACGGACGAGGTGAAGAGAGGAAAGGATCACGGACGAGGTGAAGAGAGGAAAGGATCACGGACGAGGTGAAGAGAGGAAAGGATCATGGATGAGGTGAAGAGAGGAAAGGATCACGGACGAGGTGAAGAGAGGAAAGGTTTATGGATGAGGTGAAGAGAGGAAAGGATCACAGAGCAGGGGAAGAGGCAAGAAGACCATGGACCAGGGGTGGAGAGGAAAGGATCATGGACCATGGGAACAGAGCAGAGATCATGGGCTAGGGAAAAAAAGGAGATGATCACCGACTTGAGGAAGAGAGGATCATGCCCTGGGGGAAGAGAGGAGAGGACCATGAACCAGGAGAAGAAAGGATCACGGACCAGGGGAAGAGAGGAGAGGATCACAAACCTGGGGAAGAGAGAAAAGGATGATGGGCCATGGGAAGGGAGAAGAGGATCATGGACCAGGGGAAAAGAAGGGAGGATCACAGACCAGGAGAAATGAAAAGGTCACAGACTAGGGAAAGAGGAGAGGATCAGAAACCAAATAGGAAAAGAGGGTTTGGGACTTTGTGTGAAGCGTGTTACCAAAAGTTGATGCAGTGAACGGGACCTATGGGTGAATACATTGATCCATACACCAAAGGTAAATGCACATGTAAAAGAGCACTTTATTAAGGCATATAATCATAGTTGTAACCATGTTGCAGAAGGGTCAAAGCAGCACAGAATCACAGACCAGGGGAAGAGAGGAGAGGATCGTGGACCAGGGGAAGAGAGGAGAGGATCACAGACTAGGGAAAGAGGAGAGAATTGTGGACCAGGGGAAGAGAGGAGGAGATCAAGGACCAGGACAAGAGAGATGATGATGGACCAGGAGAAGAGAGGAGAGGATTACTGACCATGGGAAAAGAGGAGAGGATCACTGACCATAGGAAAAGAGGAGAGGATCGCTGACCATGGGAAGAGAGGAGAGGATCATGAACCATGGGAAGAGAGGAGAGGATCACGAACCATGGGAAGAGAGGAGAGGATCACGAACCATGGGAAGAGAGGAGAGGATCACGAACCATGGGAAGAGAGGAGAGGATCACGAACCATGGGAAGAGAGGAGAGGATCACAGACCATGGGAAGAGAGGAGAGGATCACAAACCATGGGAAGAGAGGAGAGGATCACGAACCATGGGATGAGAGGAGAGGATCACGAACCATGGGAAGAGAGGAGAGGATCACGGACCATGGGAAGAGAGGAGAGAATCACGGACCATGGGAAGAGAGGAGAGGATCATGAACCATGGGAAGAGAGGAGAGGATCACGAACCATGGGAAGAGAGGAGAGGATCACGGACCATGGGAAGAGAGGAGAGGATCACGAACCATGGGAAGAGAGGAGAGGATCACGGACTATGGGAAGAGAGGAGAGGATCACGGACCATGGGAAGAGAGGAGAGAATCACGGACCATGGGTAAAGAGGAGAGGATCACGGACCATGGGAAGAGAGGAGAGGACCACGGACCATGGGAAGAGAGGAGAGGACCACAGACCAGGGGAAGAGAGGAGAGGATCACGGACCATGGGAAGAGAGGAGAGGATCACAGACTAGGGATTGAGGAGAGGATCGCGGACTTAATGATGAAGGTGGGGAAGGCCTGAAGAGGTATGAGCTGTTTTTTCTCCTTCCTGGGAGAATATAATCGGGGTGTTAGGAGGAGAGATTCCAGAGAATATACAGTGAAAAAGGATCGGGAAGGGGAGTGGGTTCCTTTTAGAGAATGTAGCTTGGACAATGGAGAGAGCAGCAACAGAAGCTACTACAGACAGTATAGGGAGAGAAGGTTTAACTGAAGTTAGCACTGATAAAATGGAGAGAGCATATACTATACTGTATATATGATGTATATATGGTGTATATATGGTGTATACTACCAAAGAGGGAGAACAAGGGACATGCTACTATGTAGTGACTATACATACAGAATACAAACAAATACTGATTTTATGCAGTGTTCATACACACTGTAACAATGGACAATGGCCCTTATTTACCAACAGCTCTCAAAAAGACCCGTCAACACCCCACACAGTCACCGATACATTTCAGACCCTTGCTGGAATCTGAGACCAATATTAATATCTGTGTCTGACTGGTTGCCATAGGACGATACAGAGAGTTGATAGCGCACAATGACAGTTCTCGCCCAGAATAAGAGAGGAGATAATTGGCCTACATCTATGCACACTGCCAAGAGAAGCAGCTCTGTATGACAATGAGTGCATTAAAAGATATCCAACAGAAAATAAAACATAATGCTCACCGATAGACACACACGTAGATAATATTGGATAACAAGAAAACTAAAACAACGCTCATACATAAGCGCTCACACTGAGGTCCGCATCGCCAATGAAGGAGGCAGAGAGGTCCTGGTGGGGAATTTGGATTCTATTGGGCCCGGGATCGGACCTGGAATACCAAACAATGCGCCAGACTCCGGCCAGTCAGCATGTATAATTCATCTACGCGGCTCCTCTCATGTTTTGCAAAAAAGGTGAGAGCGTGGCGTCTGAAGCAAGAATAAGCGCAAGCAAATAAACACCGCCGGGCTCGTTTTTATTTACCTCCGGGTTTAAATATTCAGGCCGGGGCTTTTTAACTGCAAACATCAAAGCGCGGCGACATCCTTGTCACTCATTTTAACAGTAAAATGAACTTTAATATTCCAGGACGGAGAGAGCAGCAGAATTGTAATAAGCTGAATTCAGGGCAATTAAACCATTAAAAAAAAAAAAAAAAGAGGCTACGTGGTGTCAAAAATTTGGGAGTGACATTCAAAATCAACACAAAAACTGACCTAAATCATATATAATGGAAGTTTGTGAGGTCTGCTGTTCAATGTTCAGTTCTAGTTTAGGTTACAGAAGTAGAGTTTCCCCAAGAGTTGTCCCCCCCCCCTCCATTTTGAAACCAAGCACCTTGGTCCCTCTTTCCTCCCAAACATTCTTCCCTAAGGTTAGAATGGCTTAAAGTGATACTAAACCCACACCTTTTCATTTACATCGTCCCTTCTATTTCTGTATGTGGATGGTGGCACTGTAATTATTTTAATAAAAAAAAAAAAAAATCTAATCTCCCTTTTTCCCAAACATAAGCAGGAGGAGCTTCTTGTCCATGCTATGGGAGGTGGGGATGACACACCAATGTCTTTGGGATTGCTGAAATTAGCTTTTAAAAGAAATCTCTGGCTATAGGACATATTTTGGGTAAACAAATCAAATGATTATTAAAATGTAAAATATTCCTTTTCTTTCTGCATAGAATAAAATTCCCCCTGAAGAAGACCACAATTAGAAGGGTCGAAACGCGTAGGGTTTTATGTGGAAGATTATATACAATTTTTTGCAGTAAAATGTTATTTTGTTATTTTCACGTGAATGCCAGAGCTACATTTTTTACAACACTCATGTAATTGTCAAATAGCTTTTTGATACAATAAAGAATTTTAATCAATGATCTTTGAATAATTGCTTGGCTGCTAAAAAAACCCATGAGGGAATTTTTCCATTATATAAATGTTTCGGGGTGGGCAGCACTACTAGCTCACACATATGTGTTTTTTCTATTTTACATTGTCCCTTCTATTTCTGTATGTGGATAATGGCATTGTAATTATTTTAATTAAAAAAAAAAAAATCTAAGTCCCTTTTTCCTAATCGAAATACAGCCGTCACATGACCCGGCTCTCTCCCAGCCAGTCTGCACGGAAACATAAGCAGGAGGAGCTTCTAGTCCTCTGTTGCCGGTCACATGTTTAAAAAAAAAAAAAAAAACAGCCTTTGAAATACAGAGTAATAATAAAAAATGAATATCAATAAACTGTTTTAAATTGTCATAAAATATATATTTGAAATCAAATCTTTAATATTTTTTGGCAATAACATGGCGTGGGCGGATCCCTGCCAGTCGCAGGCTGTGTCACATCCCCCCCCCCCCAGCCTGTATCTTAGAATAAGAGGGAGGTGAAGCCTCCATTAATCTACATCTAATATTTCGCCCCCCACTGTGTTTATCTGGGTAGTGGGCATGGAGGAGGAGGAGAAGGGGGGAATAGGCTGTCATTTACCACTGTGTATACGCCCCACATGTGTGACTCGATAGTCACATGGGCTGCTCAGATGCGATAGGAAATGCTCAGTATAGAGATTTACTGAAAACTGAGCATGTGCAGAGCTGCCAACACGGCCCTGCAAAATCCCTAGCTGAACTGGGGACATGGACAGAAGGGGGAAATAGAGGGCAGCAGGATCGACCAGGCTTTTTGCTGAATACAGAAAAGGAATCTCATATTATATTATTATTACTCTGATGAGTGAGTATGAACCACACACACCATTTATTGATCGTTTTTTACGATGTGGGTTTAGTGATGCTTTAAAATTAAATAACTATTAAAATACCAAATGTGTTGACACTCCTATTTCCTTCATAATAATTTTTTTTTATCATAATAACATTTTTTATCCCGAATTTAAAGAAAAAAGTCAAGATGTTGATTTTCTGTCTCAATTTTTGGCTTTGCTGTGGTATTTAAAAAAAGTGCATCTAGGAATGGAGGTGAGCTTTTATTCAAGAACGTTTGCAAAATGTAACATGGAAAAGGGATACATATTACATTTTGTATAAGAATTGCTGTTTTCAAAACAATAAAAATGATTGGAAAGGAAACAATGTATCTACAATAGGTACTGACATGCATATTGTAGACAATTGTACTCTTCCAACCGTGTGGTAACAGCTTGGTGAAGACCCTTTTCTGTTCCAGCATGACTGTCCCCTTGTGTACAAAGCCAGCTCCATAAAAGACATGGTTTGACCAGTTTGGTGTGGAGGAACTCGAGTTTCCAACCTCAAATCTCAAAATATGGCCTGTTGAGGGTAATTGAGGACTGAGGTTTGGGACCACGATTGTAGACAATTGTGCTCTTCCAACCATGTGGTAACAGTTTGGTGAAGACCCTTTTCTGTTCCACCAGGACGGTGCCCCGGTGTACAAAGCCAGCTCCATAAAAGACATGGTTTGACCAGTTTGGTGTGCAGGAACTTGAGTTTCCAACCTCAAATCTCAAAATATGGCCTGTTGAGGGTAATTGAGGACTGAGATTGGGGACCACGCTTGTAGACAATTGTGCTCTTCCAACCATGTGGTAACAGTTTGGTAAAGACCCTTTTCTGTTCCACCAGGATGGTGCCCCTGTGTACAAAGCCAGCTCCATAAAGAAATGGTTTGACTTGTGAGGTGTGGAGGAACTTGAGAACCCGACCTCAATCCTCAAGTACCCCCCAGCAGGACAATATTTTCAATGCTTGGTATTTATCACAACTATTTTTATCTAAGGGAAGTGACCATAACATGGCCTTTTGGGGGTACATGGGGACTGCAGTTGGGAACCATTGCTTGTGGTAACAGTTTGGTGAAGACCATTTACTTGTCCAGCATGACTGCGCCCCTGTGTACAAAGCCAGCTCCATAAAAAATGGTTTTACCAGTTTGGTGTGGAGCAACTCAAGTGTCCTGCACTGAAACCTTTGAAAAATCCAAGTGAAGCAATCAGCATAGGTCCTACTGAGGAAGTCCTTTGTACAGGATGTAACATATATAGGGAGCAGAGCCATGACCGTGACTTCAGCCGGCAGCCACATTTTGTGAGGGAGAGCGGAGTGGTGGGATTTAACCTTTATTGTCTATATATACAAGTGATTTTCATAGCACTTTGAGTGCTTCTAGCAAGTGTGTGTTTTTAATCCTTATGGTGATAAAATATTTTAGACAGAGAGCACTGTTGGTCTTATTTTTTGTTCCCAAAGTCCAATCCAATTTGGTCAGCATTTGGCTCTGAGGAAGAGGGGACCCCCCTTGAAATGCCTCAAAAAATTTAAATCTAGGAAGTGTCTACCCTAGACTAGAATCTGAGCAGAGGATCAGAGGGTATGGATCCCCGTGGTTATTGATGAGCTTCATATTCTGGTAGTGGGGGGCTCTTCACATCTGATGTATAGGGGGGATGCACTGTGATGTATTCTGATGATGATGGTGGTGTTGGGGGGTTCTTCACATCTGATGGTGGTGGTGGTGGGGCTCTTGACATCTGATGTATGGGGGATGCACTGCGATGTATTCTGATGATGGTGATGGTGGGGGGCTCGACATCTGATGTATGGGGGGTGCATGGTGATGTATTCTGATGATGGTGGTGGTGGGGGGCTCTTCACATTTGTGGTGGGGGGCTCTTGACATCTGATGTATGAGGTGGTGCACTGTGATGTATTCTGATGATGGTGTTGGGGGCTCTTCACATCTGATGGTGGTGGTGAGGGGGGCTCTTGACATCTGATGTATGGGGGATGCACTGTGATGTATTCTGATGATGGTGGTGGTGGGGGGCTCTTCACATCTGATGTATGGGGGGGTGCACGGTGATGTATTCGGATGATGGTGGTGGTGGGGGGCTATTCACATTTGTGGTGGGGGGCTCTTGACATCTGATGTGTGGGGGGGGGTGCACTGTGATGTATTCTGATGATGATGGTGGTGGGGGGTCATTCACATTGGTGATGGGGGGCTCTTGACATCTGATGTATGGGGGGGTACACTGTGATGTATTCTGATGATGATGGTGGTGGTGGGGGGCTCTTGTCATCTGATGTATGGGGGGGTGCACTGTGATGTATTCTGATGATGGTGGTGGTGGTGGGGGGCTCTTCACATCTAAAGGTGATGGTGATGGGGGGCTCTTCACATCTAAAGGTGATGGTGGGGGGCTCTTGACATCTGATCTATGGGGGGGGTGCCCTGTGATGTATTCTGATGATGGTGCTGGTGGGGGGCTCTTCACATCTAAAGGTGGTGGTGGGGGGCTCTTGACATCTGATGTATGGGGGGGTGCACTGTGATGTATTCTGATGATGGTGGTGGGGGGCCCTTCACATTGGTGTTGGGGGGCTCTTGACATCTGATGTATAGGGGGGGGGGGCACTGTGATGTATTCTGATGATGATGGTGGTGCAGAGGGGCTCTTCACATCTGATGGTGGTGGTGAGGGGCTCTTCACATCTGATGGTGGTGGTGGGGGGCTCTTCACATCTGATGTATTGGGGGGGGTGCTTTGGTCATCTAGTCTTACAGATACAACCAGCCCTTTGAAAAGGCAACCATAATGCTGATGTGGCCCGCAATGAAATTGAGTTGAACACCCCTGTCCCAGCAGACATTCACCCCCTACTGGGTTGAGATGATTCCGGCTGATTTTCCAGCTCTGTCCACCCGCCATTGACAGTGTCCTGGATTCTCTATAATGCATAATTTAGGACAACTGCAAAGAAGCGGCTGCACATTGAAGGTAAAATTCATATTTATGCGCCTGCATCTGGCAGTAAGAGCCACGAGGGCACCGTAAATGCTAATGATTTTTTTTTTTATATTAAAGGTTGCATCTTTTCCCCAAATTGCACCGAAATTCTATGACCGTTTTAGATGCAAATAGTGCTGAGTGGAGTTTTCTGTTCATGCCGCATTTAACGTGGGGAAAAAGAATTATACGGAGAGATTGCAGCAAAGTCACTTAACAACATCACTCAATCACTGTGCCCTTCGTTAAACGCCATTTACTCCCAAGCCTGAACTTGGATGATGGACAACGACTGCCGACAATAATTCCTGATGGTTCCGAGGTGCGAGATTAGACGCGAGCGAGGTGCCCCCAATATGACCTTCCGCAAAGACTCGCTTGACTTGCATGGATGGCCTTCGGACTCCAAGGAGCTGCAGCGAGCTAAATCAAGCAAGGCGCTGCTAATGCTGTCCACAAAAATCTGCAATTGTGGCAAAGTTAAAAAAAGTCCACATGGTTAAAGTGGACCTTCACCCCAAGACCCCATTCACACCTAGTGTAGGGAAAACCTGTGTTCCTGCATGCGTTTTTTTTGGCGCGTTTTCATGCAGCATGCATATGTCAGCCTATTTGCTTAAATGGGCTGCCCTATGCACAACAAATGTGGCAAATAAGTTGTATAAAAACAGCCAACACGTTTCGGGAGCAGCACCACTATGTCACTCCCCCTAGCAGTCGCTTGGGGACGCATGGGCAGTGCATTCAGCTAGAAAAGCAGACTGCACATCTAGGCATTTTTATTGCCCTGAAATGGCCACTAGGGCACACTTTAATAAATGAAATTCAGCCCTTCCTGCTGTTTGCAGTACAGAATGAAGTTCATTACATTACGCCCCCTAGTGGTCACTCTGGGTACTGGGGGGGGGGGGGCAGCACTTTTTCTGAAGAGGACCCAAAAAAACTGCATCTGGATTAGGAGGACACTTGAACATTTCCAACAGGAGCAGCAATGGTACGTACTATTCATTAGATGTAAAATTGCACAGAGGGATTTTCTAAAAAAATCCTCCTTGAGGTGGGTGAACTTATGCTTTATTGATTCACAAGACAGCCAACAGCACATTTGGGGGGCAAAAAATGCCCTCCCCCCTTCATCAGGGCTCAGTAATGAAAAGTGCACTTACATTTTAAAGTTATTTTGGTCCCCTTTATGAATTTTGTCTGCTGCTTAAACTCGTGGGTGGAGCTCTGGGTGATGTTCCTGGCTGCACAATGGAAGGTAAACCTGGTTTCATCTGAGCCGCCTAGTGAGCTCCTCAAATAATTGTCCTCCTTTAATTTATTACTCTGTATCAAATAGTATTGAAGCTCCTCTTGGATGTATCCCCTTAAATCTTCATACTCTTGGACGCATCCCCTTGAACCTTTGTACTCTTGGGCATATCCCCTTGAACCCTTGTACTTCTTGGACCTATCCCCTTGAACCTTTGTACTCTTGGGCGTATTCCCTTGAACCTTTGTACTTCTTGGACCTATCCCCTTGAACCTTTTGTACTCTTGGATGTAGCCCCCTGGAACTCCTGGGTGCCCACTGAAGTGAGCTCCTGAAATAAATGGTCATCCTTCAATTTACTACTCTGTATCAAATATTATTGAAGTCCCTCTTTGACATATCCCCTTGAACCTTCATACGCTTGGACGTATCCCTTTGAACCTTCATACTCCTGGACGTATCCCCTTGAACCTGCATACTATTGGACCATTTCCCCTTGAACCTTTGTACTCTTGGATGTATCCCCTTGAATCTTCATACTTTGGGACGTGTCTCCTTGCACCTCTGTTCCTGTTGGACATATGCCCTTAAACCTTTATACTATTGGAGGTATCTCCTTGAATCTTTGTACTCTTGGGCATATCCCTTTGAACCTTTGTACACTTGGGCGTACCCCCTTGAACCTTTGTACTTCTTGGACCTATCCCCTTGAACCTTTGTACTCTTGGGCGTATCCCTTTGAACCTTTGTACTTCTTGGACCTATCCCCTCGAACCTTTGTTCTCTTAGTGGTAGCTCTCTACAACTCCTGGGTGCCCATTGAAGTGAGTTCCTGAAATAATGGTCATCCTTCAGTTTACTATGTATCAAATAGTACCTCCGTACTCTTGGATGTATGAATTCATCCTTCATACTCTTGAACATACCCCAATGAATAGTAATACTCTTGGACATATCCCCTTAAACCTTTATACTATTGGACGTATCCCCTTGAATCTTCATACTCTTGGACGTGTCCCCTTGCACCTCCATTCCTGTTGCACATATGCCCTTAAACCTTTATACTATTGGACGTATCTCCTTGAATCTTTGTACTCTTGGGCATATCCCTTTGAACCTTTGTACACTTGGGCATATCCCCTTGAACCTTTGTACTTCTTGGACCTATCCCCTTGAACCTTTGTACTCTTGGGTGTATCCCCTTGAACCTTTGTACTTCTTGGACCTATCCCCTCGAACCTTTGTTCTCTTAGTGGTAGCTCTCTGCAACTCCTGGGTGCCCATTTAAGTGAGCTCCTGAAATAATGGTCATCCTTCAGTTTACTATGTATCAAATAGTACCTCCGTACTCTTGGATGTATGAATTCATCCTTCATACTCTTGAACATATCCCATTGAATCGTAATACTCTTGGACATATCCACTTAAACCTTTATACTATTGGACGTATCCCCTTGAATCTTCATACTCTTGGACATATCCCATTGGATCTTAACACACTTGGACGTGTCCCCTTAAACCTTTGTACTCTTGGACATATTATCTTGAACCTTCGTACTCTATAATGTATCCTCCAGAACATTCGTACTCTAAGAAGTTCCTTTTAATGACATTTTTAAGTGTCCCCGCAGGGTGAACGTGACACACAGAAATTACAGAGGCTCGGATCAGAACAAAGGACTAGTTTTCATTTCTTGTTTCTCCGTTCTCTATCAGCATTAAGTGGGATGGGGTGGGCATGGTAACTTGCGCTTCCTACTTATTCTCAGAACGTGCATTCAGCAATTTCTTCTAAAGGAGAACATTTTCATTGGCAAATCCATTAATTGTAACAACTTCGGCAAATAAACACTTCCCACCGCTTGTTGACAGCTGCATTTTTCCTGAGACAAGACAAGGCGGTGACGGAACAGACAGCTGTGCTTGTAAGGCGGCGGAATAATAAAATCAACCGACAATAGCATTTTTTAATATGCAATTATTGTAAAATAAATACAAAAAAAATTTACAATAGCCGGAGTATTAAAGTGGACTTTTAGTGAAATGGTGACTTCATCTACGCTTACAGTGATGGATAAATAGTGGCACTTATCCTGGAGAAAACGCAGCTCCAGGCTTCCTCCAGTGATGGTCACATAAAAGAGAAGCTAAGACAAGTTACACAATCAATGCTGGGGGAGGTCAGCCAATGGAAACTTAACAGAAGTAACCAAATCCGCAGTAAAAACAAATCTATAGGCTTGTGAGTAGAGAGGAGCTTGGTCATTCTCTGAACTCATCTCTATCCGAGGTTCAAGGTCGCGCTCTTAACTAAGTCGAATCAACCGGCCAAGTAATTTCCTGCAAGAAAAAGGAGTTGGGATGCTGATGACATCACTACCCTTATAAGGACTCACCGGTCACTTCATTAGGTCCCCCTTGCTAGTAGCGGGCAGGACCCCCTTTTGCCTTCATTCTTGGTGGCATAGATACAACAAGGTTTTTGAAACGTTCCTCAGATTGTCCTCCATAGTGACATGATAACATCACGCAGTTGCTGCAGATTTGTCAGCTGCACATCCATGATGCCAATCTCCAGTTCCACCAAAGGTTCTCTATTGGATGAGATGTGGTGAGTGTGGAGTACAGGGACCTCATTGTCCAGTGGTGAGATGATTGGAGCTTTGTGACATGGTGCATTATGCTGCTGGAAGGAACCATCAGAAGATGGGGACACTGTAGTCCTAAAGGGATGGACATGGTCACCAACAATACTCAGGTAAGCCGTGGTGTATAAACCATGATCAATTGGTACTAAGGGGCCCAAAGTGTGCCAAGAAAATATCCCCCACACCATTACACCCCCACCACCAGCCTGAACCGGTGATACCCCATCCCCCACACCATTACACCCCCACCACTAACCTGAACCGGTGATACCCCATCCCCCACACCATTACACCCCCACCACTAACCTGAACCAGTGATACCCCATCCCCCACACCATTACACCCCCACCACCAACCTGAACCGGTGATATCGCATCCTCCACACCATTACACCCCCACCACCAGCCTGAACCGGTGATATCCCATCCCCCACACCATTACACCCCCACCACCAGCCTGAACCGGTGATACCCCATCCCCCACACCATTAGACCCCCACCACCAGCCTGAACCTGTGATACCCCATCCCCCACACCATTACACCCCCACACCATTACACCCCCACCACCAGCCTGAACCAGTGATACCCCATCCCCCACACCATTACACCCCCACCACCAGCCTGAACCGGTGATACCCCATCCCCATCACAATTACACCCCCACCACCAGCCTGAACCGGTGATACCCCATCCCCCACACTATTACACCCCCACCACCAGCCTGAACCAGTGATACAAGGCATGATGGATCCATGTGCCAGATTCTGACCCCACTATCTGAATGTCGCAGCTGAAATCCAGACTCATCAGACCAGACAACGTTTTTCCAATCCTCTATTGTGCAATTTTGGTGATCCTGTGCCAATTGTAGCCTCAGTTTCCTGATCTTAGCTGACAGGAGTGGCACCCGGTGTGGTCTTCTGCTGCTGTAGCCCATCTGCTTCAAGGTTGGATGTGTTGTGTGTTCAGAGATGTTATTCTGCATACCTTGGGTGTAACGAGGGGTTATTTGAGTTACTGTTGCCTGTTTATCATCTTGAACCAGTCTGCTCATTCACCTCTGACACCAACAAGGCATTTTCCTCCACACAACTGCCGCTCACCTGATAATTTCTCTTTTTCCCACCATTCTCTGTAAACCCGAGAGATGGTTGTGCGTGAAAATCCCAGAAATCCTCAGACCAGCCCGTCTGCCACCAACAACCATACCACGTTCAAAGTCACTTCAATCCCCTTTCTTCCCCATTTCTGATGCTCGGTTTGAACTTCAGCAAGTCATCTTCACCACGTCTAGACACCTAAATGCATTGAGTTGCTGCCATGTGATTGGCCGATTAGCAATTTGTGTTACCGAGCAATTTAACAGGTGTACCTAATAAAGTGGTCGGGGAGTGTATACAAGGACAGGTGTACATATAAAGTCGTTGACCAACTAGGGGCGTGTCTCCATATAAGGGCCACCAGTATCCTGCCCCTTTGTATACATATAGGGGGAGCCTTATGCAAGCAGTGGGCTGGCTCTTGGGAGGAGTTATGTAAATACGGACTTGCTTTAATAGGTGGGTGTCTATCTGGGGGGATTGGGCGGGTCTAGGCAGGTGGTATTTGCCTAGGTAACGCCCACATGTGACACTGAGCCTCCATGATTGAAAGAGTCAAAAGTCCATCTCCAGCCAAAACTTTTTTTTTTTAATTAATTTTATTTATTTATTTTCGGATAGGATGTTAAACCCCCTCCCCCCCGGCTTGTTTTTATTACTTTGTGTCCACCACTCACTTCCTGTCCTGGTGTCACAGAGGCAGGAAGTCATATCAAATCTCTCCTATAGGAAAGTATACAGTGGTGAAAGAAGGAAAAAAAAAATTTTGGCGGGAGTTAAAAGTTACATTGTAGCGAAAGCGATACTGTAGCCAATGGAAATGGAGATGTCAAGGCAGGTCGGCTCCCAGACTGCAGGTGACAATAACAAATTGGCTCATGTAAGGCCCCATAAACCGGCAGCTTGGGAGAATTTATTTTGGTTGAAATTAACACAATGTATAATTTTGCAACTTTTTTCCCTAACACATTTTTTTCTTATTTGCCCGGAATTGTTAAAAAAAAAAATGTAAAAAAAAAAAAAAAATTATCTTCATCTTTTTTCTACACTTAATTATGGTCATTAATGTTGAATCCGTAATGTACACTTGCAAATTAATTTTAATGTCTTTTATAGCAATCTCTGCTGGTTTTCATAGGGATATTACTTAGGGCATTTTATTACGGTCTTTACTGTACATTTCCATGTTGCTAACTGTTTTTCTTTCTTTTGTAAATTTCTATAAATTTCTACGATGAAAATTTCAGTAAAAATATATTAGAATAAAAAGAAAAAAAAGCATTATTTTATTAAAAAAATGGTAACAAAAAAAAAAATCAAAAAACAAAATGCTATTGTTAAAAAAAAAAAATGTAAAAACTAAATGTAAAAACAAAAAAACATTGTTAAAAAAAGGTTAAACAAAAAATAAAAAAACAAAACGCTATTGTTAAAAAAAAAATGTAAAAACGAAATCAAAAACAAAAAACATTGTTAAAAAAAAAGGTAATACAAAAAACAAAAAAAAAAACAAAATGCTATTGTTAAAAAAAAAAATGTAAAAACTAAATAAAAAAAAAAACATTGTTAAAAAAAAGGTTAAACAAAAAAACAAAACAAAATGCTATTGTTAAAAAAAATATATATAAAAACTAAATCAAAAACAAAAAACCATTGTTTAAAAAATGGTAAATAAAAACACAAAAAAAGTTTGTTGTTAAAAAAAAATTGTAAAAAAAAAAAAATAAAAAAAAAAAGGTTAACGTAAAACAGTTTTACGTTTACTATTTTGGATTTTTGTGAAAATTCTTTCAGTGTTCAGCTTGCATACAAAAGGGGGGGGGGGGGTTGATGTTGTTATTTTTGCGCTGATTGCACCCTCTACTTTTTTTAAAAAAACTAAATCAAAAACAAAAAGGTATTATTAAAAATATATATAAAAAAACAACAAAAAAACCCCAAAAATAGCTATTGTTAAAAAAAAAAAAAAATTGGTAAAAAAATCAAAACACAAAAAAAAGTTTGTTAAAAAAAGTTGTAAAAATGAAATTAAAAACAAAAAACAACATTGCTAAAAAAATTGTAAAAATGAAAAACAAAAAAAAGGTATAGTTTAAAAAAAAAGTAAAAAAAAAAGAAAAAAACAAAAAGTTATTATTGTTAAATAAAATAGTAAAAAGAAAAACTAAAAAAAAACATTGTTAAAAAATTAGTAAAAATAAATCAAAAACAAAAAAGAGCTTAATGTTAAAACAAAATGGTAAAAACTAAATAAAAAAAAAAAGCTTTAAAAAAAATTGTAAAAAAATAAATAAATAAAATAACAAAGTTACAAATAAATATCAGTACAGTAAAAATCGACAGGTGAGACTGATGACACTGGACTTTCCAGTACATTAAGAAGACACCAGGGATTTTAATTTCTAATTTAAAATGCAGGTTTTGTATGGCGGGCTGCCCTTTCCTCCTCGCGGTCAGGCGGTCTGCAACAGTGCCCCCCCCCTGCGCCGGCTCCCCTGGACACAGCTGATAAACTGAGTAAAACAGCGACCTTTCCTCGCAGGAAATCAGAACAGCAGACAGGGCTTAAGAGAAGTTGCCATGGTAACCCCTCTTGTACGACATCCCATGTTATATTGTGCAATGCCTGCATTGTGTGCAGCCACTGGACCAGATATCCCCGCAGCTGGGAATAGAGAGGGCGACCGCCACAGGGGCCGTGATAACCGGCAAACTCCCAACCGGTTGCTGACCTTCAATGTGCCATGAACATTGTAACATTGTATCAATTGTCACAGTTATTATTATTAAGATTTTTTTTTTTAAACTCAAAGTTAATTATGTCCTTATAGAGGAATGTTACAGGCAAATAACAGAAAAGCCTCATTGCTGACAATGGCGGGAACGGTCACCAGGAGATATAGTGAGGGTGAATCTCCCGAACAGGGACACAGACACCAATAAAAACCTGACAGGGGGTCCAACCCTGCTACACTCCATCCAACACTAAAAAAATAGTTGTGCCTTCAGTAATAATATAAGAAAAGACAAGTAAGATCAGAAGCTTCCAGAATTTTGCACAGATCAGCTTCACGTCACATTGTACAGCAATAGTTACAGGATAATTAACAGGAACATATTGCTGACCCCGGAAAAACACATTGTTCTGTATTGCTGTAGAGGACAAAGAAATCCCTAGGGGGCGCTCACAGTAATATAGGCATCCCCAAATGAACTGTTCAATGAAATGCCCCTTCATGAAGGGTCTCAGTGCTGGAACAAGGTCATCCAGTTTCCAGGGCAAAGACAGGCGGAGGAGGGGATGAGGCCAACAAAAGAGTTTAATATGGGTGCACACATATGGAGGGAAAAGGCGTCCCTGTGTCAGTGGTGTCACTAGAAGGAAAGAATGCCGCTGAGTTGGTGGTGTCACTGGAAGAAAAAGTGTCCTTACATCAGTGGTGTGACTGGAAGGACAGATGTCCCAGTGTCGGTGGTGTCACTAGAAGGAAAAATTTCCAAGTGTCGGTGGTGTCACTGGAAGGAAAAATGTCCCAGTATCGGTGGTGTCACTGGAAGGAAAAATGTCCCAGTGTCGGTGGTGTCACTAGAAGGAAAAATGTCCCAGTGTCGGTGGTGTCACTAGAAGGAAAAATGTCCCAGTGTCGGTGGTGTCACTAGAAGGAAAAATGTCCCAGTGTCGGTGGTGTCACTGGAAGGAAAGATGTCCCAGTGTCGGTGGGGTCACTGGAAGAAAAATGTCCCAGTGTCGGTGGTGTCACTAGAAGGAAAAATGTCCCAGTGTCGGTGGTGTCACTAGAAAGAAAAATGTCCCAGTGTCGGTGGTGTCACTGGAAGGAAAAATGTCCCAGTGTCGGCGGTGTCACTGGAATGAAAAATGTCCCAGTGTCAGTGGGTCGGTGGTGTCACTCGAAGGAAAAACGTCCCTATGTTGAAGTCACTGGAAGGAAGAAATGCCCCTGCTTTCTTGGTGTCACTATAAGGAAAAATGTCCCTGCGTCAGTTGTGTCATTGGAAAAAAACACATTTGCTGCTGTCATGGTGTCACTGGGAGGAAAAAAAATGTCCCTGTGTTATTGAAGTCACTGGAAGGAAGAAATGTCCCCGCTGTCATGGTGTCACTAGAAGGAAAAATGTATCAGTGTCGGAGGTGTCAATGGAAAGAAAACGTTTCTGCGTCAATAGTGTCACTGGAAGTAATAAATGTCCCTGTGTTATTGAAGTCACTAGAAGAAAAAATGTTCCTGCATCAGTGGTGTCACTGGAAGGAAAAATGTGTCAAAGGTGTCACTGGAAAGAAATCATATTGCTTTTATGGTGTCATTGGAAAGAAAAAATATCCGTGCATCGGTGGTGTCACTGGAAGGAAAACATTTCCCTGCATCGGTGGTGTCACTGGATGAAAAAATGTCCCTTCGTTGATTGTGTCACTCGAAAGAAAAAAATGTCCATGCAACTTTACTGCTGTCATGGTGTCACTGGAAGGGAAAAAAAATGTCTTTGTGTTGTTGGGGTCACCGGGAGGAAGAATGTCCCTGCTTTCATGGTGTCACTGGAAGAAAAAATGTCCTTGTGTGGGTGGTGTCACTGGAAATAAACAATTTCCTACTTTCTTGGTGTCACTGGAAGGAAACATGTCCCTTTATCGGTGGTGTATACAGGGAGACAATGCGAGAACATACTGAGGAATACATTTTGGGTTTGCATACTTTTTTAAAGAACCTTTTGTCCATACATACACAAACATTTTTGCTGGAGTTCCACTTTAAACACCGCTGATTTCCCCACCGCAGCGGGATCCCGCCGCCTCCAGCCCTGCCATGAGTTTCCGCGGCCGCAGGAGCAGACGACTGACCAAACACAATGCCGCGCCAATTGTAAGGAGAGCGGATGAAGACATTCTATGTAACAGTTTGATTCATTGCGAGAAAAAAAATAATGTCTGTAAATTACTATAATGAGTCCAGAAAAACATCATCAACGTATCTCATCCTCAGACAGCGGGGGACAAGGCCTAAGTTACACAACGGGGGGCCCTGGAAGAGGACGAGCCTTCCCACCATGGCCTAAAAGCCTTCGTCACACATTTTAAGTCTCACCCAAACTGACTGATTACAAAGAAAGTGTTTAACCACTTCAGTGCTGGAAGGTTTTACCCCCCCTTCATGTCTAGGCTATTCTTTGCTGTTCAGCACTGCGCTACTTTAACTGGTATTTGCGCGGTCATGGAGGGGGTAATGTAAAGGGGGGAGTGATGTGAAGGGAGGGCAGAAAGGACTACTGTGGAAGTGAAGTAATGGGGCAGAGATCTCTACTGGGGGAGGTGTTATAAAGAGGCAGGGAGCCCTACTGTGGGGGGGGGGGGGTGATATAAAGGGGCAAAGATCTCTACTGGGGGGTGTTTTAAAGGGGAAGAGAGCGCTACGGTGGGAGGTGATGTAAAGAGACAGAGCCCTGCTGTGGGGGAGGGGATGTAAAGGGGTAGAGAGTGCTGCTGTAAGGGGGTCAGTGCTGATGAGGGGGTATTGTAAAGGGTGGAGTGATGTGAAGGGGGCAGAGAACACTGCTGGGGTGGGCAGAGGGCACTAATCTGTGGGTGGTGATGTGAGAGGGGTAGAGGACACTGCTGTGGGGGGGGGGTTGATGTGAGGGGGCAGAGGACACTGCTGTGGAGGGGGGCGGGGGTGATGTGATAGGGGCAGAAAACACTGCTGTGGGGGGGTGAGAGGGGCAGAAGACACTGCTGTGGGGGGGGGTGAAAGGGGCAGAGGACACTGCTGTGGGGGGGGGGGGTGAGAGGGGCAGAGAACATTGCTGTGGGGGGGAGGTGAGGGGGCAGAAGACACTGCTGTGGGGGGTGAAAGGGGCAGAGAACATTGCTGTGGGGGGAGGTGAGAGGGGCAGAAGACACTGCTGTGGAGGGGGGGTGAGAGGACACTGCTGTGGGGGAGGTAAGAGGGGCAGATGACACTGCTGTGGGGGGGGAGGTGAGAGGAGCAGAGAACATTGCTGTGGGGGGGTGAGAGGGGCAGAGAGCACTGCTGTGGGGGGGAGTGGGAGGGGCAGAGAACATTGCTGTGGGGGGGAGGTAAGAGGGGCAGAGGACACTGCTGTGGGGGGGGTGAGAGGGGCAGAGAGCACTGCTGTGGGGGGGGGGGGTGAGAGGGGCAGAGAGCACTGCTGTGGGGGGGGGGAATGGGAGGGGCAGAGAACATTGCTGTGGGGGGGAGGTAAGAGGGGCAGAGGACATTGCTGTGGGGGGGAGGTAAGAGGGGCAGAGGACACTGCTGTGGGGGACAGTGCTGTGGAGGGTAATGTGAAGGGGGGTACAGGAGGCAAGTTTTAACTCAATACCCCTGCTCGAGGGTCTCTGCTTTCAGAAATGATACAACGTTTGGGGAGTTTTACATAATCTTCCGGCATAAAATGATTTTTCGAACTTCTAGAAAAGATGTAAAAACGGCTCTGACAGCGAAAGGGTTAAACAGGATGCCTGGTACAAACGCTGCCCCGTGTGGTCATTCTTTGAAGCGGATCACCAACTTTGGCATCTTTCTATAAATGGGAGCCCCTCCCCCTTTCAATTTGCAGAGTAGCATTATTTCCACCCAACGATTTAATCTGTAATCTCCACGCCATCCATATCCATATTTCTAGCTCGTCTTTTTGGAGACAAATGGCGCAGCTTTCAGGCCAGAAGCGAGCAATCCGCTATCATTCTGCAGTGACAATGTCACCATCTTTCATTCAATTTGTTAAAGCACCGGCGGTATGCTCTATTTAATTTGTTAAAGTGATGTTACGACGCTCTATTGGGCACGCTGGTGCAAAAGCGACATGAAATTGTTAATGTGACATTGCTGTACTCCATTCCATTCATTAATGTGATGCAGTGCGGCGCCCTCTGATGGAGCTCTCCCGGGATCCGGAGGGCACCAGGGCAGCCCAGGAAGGTAGAGGGGCCCCCAGGAGACCCCGATGTAGCTCCAACCTTTCTGAGATGAAAAAAACGTCACAGATTAGCACCACAAATTTAGCTAAAAGACAAACCCCTTCCCTCCATTACCTTCCCAACACCCCTTCCCTCCTCCACCACCTTCCCATCCCCCTTCCCTCCTCCACCACCTTCCCAATCCCCCCTTACCTCCTCCACTACCTTCCCAACCCCCCCTCTCCACCACCTTCCCAACACCCCCTTCCCTCCTCCACCACCTTCCCAACCCCCCCTTCCCCCCACCACTACCTTCTCAACCCCCCCTCCTTCCCTCCGCCACTACCTTCCCAACCCCCCCTTTCCTCCACTACTTTCCCAACCACCCCTCCCTCCACTACCTTCCCTTCTCCACTACCTTCCCACCCCCCTTCCCTCCTCCACTACCTTTTCACCCCCCCTTCCCTCCTCCACTACCTTCCCATCCCCCCTTCCCTCCTCCACCACCTTCCCAATCCCCCCTTACCTCTTCCACTACCTTCCCAATCCCCCTTACCTCCTCCACTACCTTCCCAACCCCCCCTCTCCACC